>JARUPZ010000035.1:1955452-2140452 GCA_031213475.1 Nereocystis luetkeana | reverse complement strand
CCTACAGCTGGCCCGCAAGTGCTCCCGCTACATCGTGGACATTGTGAAGACGGAGGCGCAGGGTGACGGGCTTGCCGACGGCGGTGACGGGAGCGGCGGCGGCAGCGGTGGGGGTTTAGGTGGGGGAAACGGCAGCGGCGGTCTCACCGAAGACGAAGAGGACAGTGACGACGTCTGGGGGGTCATCGGACCATTGTCCCCCGCCGCGAACACCGCCGACACCCCGGTAGGTGGGAAGGCGGCGGGGGCGGGGGCGGGGGCGGCGGCAGCCGCCGCCGCCTCGGCTGGTGTGGGTGGCGCTGCGGGTGGACGCGGGAGCCCCGACGGAACGGGCCACGACCATCAGGGTATGGGCGTAATCGAAGAGGTGTCCAGCACCGGGGAAAGTCCCACGGCTCGCGCGCTGCGCCTGGAAGAGGAGCGGCGCCTCGTGGAGGAGAGGGTGCGGCAGACGGTCGCCGCCGTTGCTAGCGGGGGTGGGGACGTCGGGGGGGAGGGCGGAGGGATCGGCGGTGGGGGTGGGGGCGGGCGTGGGCGTAGGGGCGCGGCGGGGGGGCCGAGGGTGGACCTTGGGCCCGGGGCTGGGAGGTGGAGGAGGGCGCTGGCGGTTGCGGCGGAGGCGGCGTCTGGGATGGGGGTAACGGAGACGGTTGTGCTGGTGACGCCCAAGGGTAACCGCAGGGGTCGCCTTTCTCTTGTGAATAAGGTTTGTTTTGGGTGGTGGCGATGGTGGTGGTGCTGGTGGTGCTGGTGGTGTTGGTGGTGGTGGTGGTGTCGCTTCGATATGCTTCGTTGCTGTTGTTGATAATGTCCCGTTTAATGTTGATGCTCGTGTGGTCACTTCCTCTTTACCTTGCCCACCCATCCTTCCTCCCTTCCTCTACGTCGCCCGTCCCGTCCCTGCCCTTTCCCCCCCCCCCCCTCTCTATAAGTAAAACGTTTCTATGTTAATACCGTATATAAAAAGGGTAACGAAGGCCGCCTCAATGTTGGAGGTGTCGCTATTAGGAGTAGGAACAGTGCTCCCTCTCGAAAGAGATGCGTGGTCAATGGTCAAATGACTAAAATAAACAGCTAGTAAGTACGCCCCCCGCCCCCGCCTCCCCCCCCCTGCTCTTTTTAACGAGCAGTTTTTGTCGTTCTTGCCTGAGAGCGCCGGCTCTGACGGGGCTAGCGGCGGAGAGGGGTGGCGTGACGGTGACTGCGGTAGCGGCGAGCGGGGCAATGCGGGCGGTGCCGCCAAGGCCTACACGTGGGCTGTTGACCAGGTCAGTTGGTCAGTCGGTAGTTCATCCTTTCGGTAGATCGATCTGCTGGTTGGTCGGTCAGTTGGTCGGTCGGTTGAGGGATCTGTCGATATTGTAGGCTCTGGAGGCGAGTTGATGTTGTAGCTCTAGAGATCGATCGATATAGGTTGACGATGTCGCAGGTTTGGGTTCGGGCGTGAATCGGTCGGTGCCGTAGGTTCGAGGGATCGATCGGTTGATATCGTAGCTTTGGAGTGGGGGGGGGGTTCGTACGTTCGATCGATCGATGGCGTAGGTCTATGGAGTAGACATCGTAGGTTTTCGAGAAGGCTTGAAACCGTAGCTTCGGGAAGATGGTATCGTAGGTCCCGAGGCAATGGTCGACGCCGCAGGCTCTATAGGCATCGATCGATATCATTTTCAGGGTATAGTGTATACCTGGTATATATATATTTTTTTTTGGTTCTCGAGGGATCGTGCTAGAGCTCGATATCCTACATTGACTCGAGCGCGGTCGATAGCTGCGATGTCGTAGGTCCGAGAGATCGATATCGCGGAGTCGAGGGATCGACATCATCAGAAGGTTCGAGGGATCGACGTCATCAGAGGTTACGTTCGAAGGATCGGCCGGTGATATCAACTTTTTTTTTTCGTTTTCGTTGTCGCCTTCTTCTTTTTCTTCTTCTTCTTCTTCTTCTTTCCGGCTACGCACAGGTCGAGCGCGTGCGTCGCCGCCGCTACCGCCTGCGCGAGTCGGCGCTGGAAGTGTTCATGCGCCGGGGCAAGCGTCGGAGCCTGTTCGTCGACTTCGGGTCCGAGCCTCGCGACCAGGGGCGTCGCAATGACTTCATTAGGGCCCTCGAAACCAGGGTGGGTGGCTTGTGGTGGCATGGCGTGGCCGTGGCGTGGCATATACACGAGCGAAAATCGGTCTGTCAATCGGCTGGACAACCAATTTCGCAAAAGCGGTCTGAAAATCGGTCGGGTAGCAGTCGGTCGAGAACTCTCGGTCGGATAATCGGTCGTTTTTTGTTGATTAGTCGGTCAATCCATGTCTTGATTTCCGTCAATCGGTCGGTCGGTCGATCGGTCGGTCGAAAATATATCAAACCAGATGCATGTTTTTCTGTTTTTAGTACGTACATACGAGCCGCGTTCTGGACAAGCCGTGGTCACAGGCCCTCTTCTTTTTGTTCACTTCTCCCCCCTATATGTATTCGTTCACTTGCCGTCATTTTCATCAGCACTCCCACGGGTCGTCGGATGCCCACTCGAGGTGTCGCCAGCTATTCATGGATGACATTTTTCACATTTTTTTTCTTCCGCTCATATCCTTTTACAACTGGAAAAATGATGCCGCATTTTTGTTGTTTTTGTTTTCGTTCTTGTTGGTTTGTCCTCCGCAATTGGTAAAAAATAAAGCTCGAGCTCGCCACACTTCCACGTTCAATTTTTGTGTCGTGTCATTGATTCCGAGTACTTTGTCCCCCAAAACGCGGGTGCTGTTCTAGTGAGGGGTTAAGACACGATTGGTCACGCACATCTTTTTTTCTCTCTTCCATTTTCGCTTCTTGGTGTCCTCTTCTTTTTGGTCCGGCCCACCAGGACCCGTCGGGACAGTCCGACGGGTCGGAGGCCAACTGGCTCTTGAAGGCTTGAAGGCGTGCTTCTTCCACAACTAAAACGACCTCCATACTCGAATGATTTCCTGCGTAAGCAAATGACCTGGCACACGGCACATCGGTTTTTGCTTACTGACACCATTTATTACATCGTTTTTTCTTCGTTTTTGCTTTTTTGGCGCCTCGTTTTTGGTGGCAGCCCACTTGAAACTAGTGTGGATTATTTTTACGGATGAGGTCCGTACGTAAGTGAAAAGCAAGTGAAAAGGGTTAAGACACCCTTTTTGTCGCACAACATTTTTTTTCTCTTCGTTTTCGTTTTTTTGGCGTTTGTTTGATGTCCCTTGCTTGTCCCTTGCCCGTTTTTTTTTTTTTTTTCGGTCCGGTTTCGCCTGAAAAGTGCCCGTCGAGACAGTCGGACGGGTCGGAGGCTAACCGGCTCTTGAAGGCGTGGCAGCGGCGCCACATCAGCAACTTCGAGTACCTAATGGGGCTCAACACCCTGGCCGGCCGGAGCTACAACGACCTGTGCCAGTACCCGGTCTTCCCTTGGGTGAGCTATTTTCGGGGGACCGTAGCAAATAGGACCTACGGTACACAAGAAAACCTATACATTTCCCTATTTTTACCAACAATATTTGGTCCTATTTACTATGGTACCCCGCGTTAGCTATACCTGCGGTAGCGGGGGGGGGGGTGGGGGGTACTCGATATCATACATGGCCAAGTCGTGTGTATGGCCGTGGGCCTTCGCATCCCTGCAGTGCCGGGACGGAGCACGTCGGGTTTTTTTCCGACCAGGCAGACATTGCTTGCGCTAAGCGCGAAGCTCCGTGAGGTGTTGGGCGAGTCACATGAAGGGTGAGCTGCATCCTACTAACAACCGCTTTTTGAGGCGGATTTTGTTGAATATGGATGACAGCGTCAATTAGTTGATTTATTTTCTGGCGTGGCCACTTCCAGAGACAGCAATTCGTTTACTATGTAACTGCCTCGTGGGGGGCTTACCACATGTAAACACTACCAGGTACGTGATACGATCATCCCCCTTGTGCGGAGTTGAGTTTCTCCCCGCACAAAAATGATCTAACTCGACCGCCGGCCGTGGTGACCGCCAAAAACAAGAAAAAACGAAAAAAACGGCACCCTTGCTGTCTAGCTCACACAGTGAGAGGCGTGTTTTACAGCGCCTTCGCCAACGGACGCTAACCCAACCTTTATGTATGTATACCAGGTATATAATGTAGGGGGGGGGGGTACTCGATATCATGCTTGGCCGTAGTCGTATGACCATAGACCCTCGCATCCCTACATTGCCGCGACCGGGCACGTCGAGTTTTCACCGACCAGGCAGACATTGCTTGCGCTATGCGCGAAGCACTTTGAGGTGTTGGGCGAGTCGTATGAAGGGTGAGCTGCGTCGTACTAAGAACCGCTTGTGAGGCGGACTTGCATGTGGACGACAGCTTCAATGAGTTGATTTTATTTTCCGGAATGGCCGCTGACAGCAATGGGGGTACTATGTAACCGCCTCGTACGTGCTTTACCATTAACATAAGCACCATGTTATTCCCCTTGTGCAGAGGAAAGGTTCTTCACCCCGCACGAATGATCACACTCGATCGCCAGCTGTGTCCGACCACCAAAAAATGAGAAACAAAATGGCACCCTGGCTGCCTAGCTCACGTATTGTTAGTGAGCGGCATGTTTTACAGTGTCTTTGCCAACCGACGCCAACGCAACCTATACATGAAATATAGAGGTGGGGGGGGGGGGGTATACTCATGTTATGCATAGCCGTAGTCGTATTACCATAGACCTTCGCATCCCTACAATGCCGGGACGGAGTACGTCGGGTTTTCACCGACCAGGCATTGCTTGCACCAAGCGCGAAGGTTGATTTGGTTGGGTTTTCGTCAGTTATGGTTTGGCTTGACATCTAAAAGCTCCGTATGGTTTGGTCCGGCTTGGATTGGCTTGGCTTGTTTTTGGTTGGTCTGGTTTTGGCCTGGTTTCGTTTGGTTCACCGTCTCCCCTCATTCGATACGGTCTAACGCGACGGTTACCATCTTTTGCCATTTGCCCCCGTCTTCTGATGTATCCGTGTAATCTCTCTCTTCTCCAGGTGTTGTCGGACTACAAGTCCGAGGAGCTTGACTTGACGAACGAGGCAGTATTCCGCGATCTCAAGAAGCCAAGTGAGTTAGTCTCGGACTCGGGCTCGGCTGCGCCACCACCAGCCCAGCACCACGTAACCAACACCGCATAACCTCACCTCCACCACTACCACCACCACCACCAGCAACACCACCAACAATAACAGCAAAAACAGCGACCTTGGCCCCGCCGGCCTCCCTCTGCCATGGTGATGCTGACGAGGAAGGGCTGCTTCTTGCTGCTGCTGCTGCTGCTGCTGCTGCTGCTGCTACCGCCGCAAGGCCTGCAAATCAGAGACTCCTAACGCCCCTCCTCCCCCCCCCCCCCGTCCTTCCCGCCCCCGCCTTTCGCTTCTCCTCGCCACCGTCACACTCGGTTCCGCCCCGTCTCTTGTTTTATTTTCTATTTGTTTTGTTTTGTTTGTTTGCTTTTTCGCGCATGGGGCGGGGGTGTTGCTGTTCTTGGTGTTGCTGTTTTTGTGGTTGTTTTTGTTGTTGTTTTTTATTTGTGTGTGTTTTTTGTTTTGTTTCTTCTTGTGGAAGTGGGCGCGCTGAACCCGGAACGCCTGGCGGAGTTCATCGACCGTTACCACAGCTTCGACGACCCTGACATCCCGGGCTTCATGTACGGCAGCCACTACAGTACCGCCGTGGGCGTAGTCCTTCACTACCTCGTGCGCCTTCAGCCTTTCGCCGACCTACATCGGGAGATGCAGGTGCGCTCATTGTCTTGCTTCGGTTCGGCTTCGGTTGGACTGGGCTCGGTTGGCTTGGGGTTGGGTTAGTGTTTTTTTTTTTTTAGTTGTGGGTTGAGTTTGCGGCGGGTTGGATTGGGTTGTGGGTGGTCTGGGTTGTGTTGCGTTAGATTGGTTTGGTTTGGATTTTGTCAGGTGTTTGATTGATCGGGGTTGAGTTGGTCTTGTTGAGTTTGGTGCGCTTGGCTTAGCTCGGCTTGGCTTGGCTTGACGTTCCCTTAATTTTCCTTGGCTTCGCTTGCCTCGCGCCTCGCCTCGCCCCGCCCCGCCCCGCCTCGCTTTTCGTTGCCTGAGCTTCCGATACCTTTATACGATACATGTCGCCCCAATCGCGTTGCAGCAATACTCCCCTCCCCTCCCCCCCTAATCCGCCTAAAGCGGTTCTTAGTAGGATGCAGCTCACCCCTCATGCGACTCGCCCATCACCTCACGGCGCTACGCAAAGCTTTGGTGCAAGCAATGTCTGCCTGGTCGGTGAAAACCCGACGTGCTCCGTCCCGGCATTGTAGGGATGCGAGGGTCTATGGTCATACGACTACGGCCATGCACGACAATGAGTACACCCCCCACCCCTCCCCCCCCTCCCCCCCCCCCCCCCCCGCCACGCCTTCATTTTTTTACAAACGCAGAACGGAACATTCGACGTGGCGGACAGGCTGTTCAGCAGTGTCTCGCGCAGCTGGGACATGTGCACCTCCGCCCTGTCGGAGGTCAAGGAGCTGACGCCGGAGTGGTACACGCTCCCTGATTTCCTCACGAACGTCAACGACTTCGGACTGGGGGTCGCGCAAGTGAGAATGGACGGGACAGAGAGGGGCTGCGTGTACGATGCTGTCCGTTTTTGCTACCGTTTTCACTGTCCGTTTTGCTGCAGTTTTCGAGATTTTTTTTTTTTTTTTCTGGATGCATGCCCCCTGTGTATCCCTCCGCGCCCCCCAACATATCAGAACGACTGGCGGGGACATCTAGGTGGTGCAGATCGTGATCTATCTGTACGATGCTTATTTGTTCGAAAGCGTACCGGTATCATCCCCCTATCCCCCACCCCGAACGTTTCAAATCGACCGGCTGGGATCTAGATGAGCTATCTAGGTTAGCTAGACCGTGACCCACGCGGCGTGCGGTCTACCTGCTGCTGCCGTAGCGACGCTGCTGATTTTTTTGGTGTTGTTCTGTTCCGCTATTGGACTTACAAGACGATTTGGTTATAGCTATACATGTAGTGCTTCAATATTGATACACCCGGTAAGGAACACTGCTACGCTAATGTTGGTATTCTTGTTTTCGGCTGCCGTCGTTTCGCACTCTTGTATTCCGCTCTGGCCGGAAATGTAAGGACCGCTTGGTCTTCGTATTAGCGTCTAATCGCTCCTCTTATTCCTGCCCAGGAGCGTGGCCTTCATTTTTTTGTTGGTATTTGTTTTGTTTTGTTTTGTTGTTTTACCACGCGAAATTGACTTGGCCCGCTCCTCCTCCTCCTCCTCCTCCTCCTCCTCCTTTTCCTCCTCAGGACGGGACGGAAGTGAACGACGTCCAGCTGCCCCCGTGGGCTAATGGGCCGGCCGACTTCATTCTCAAGCACCGCGCTGCTCTTGAGGTGCGTTGGCTGTGCCCATTCGGGCCAGGTGGACCCAGGAGCTCGGTGGCGGGGGGGGGGGAGGGGGGAGGGGGGAGGGGGGGGGGTACTCATTGGCATGCATGGCCGCAGTCGTATGACCATAGAGTGTCGCATTCCTACAATGCCGGGACGGAGCAACGGGGGCGGGGCACTCATTCGTTGCTTGACCTTAGGCCCATGCCAATGGAAACGTCTAGTTTCCCTAAAAAGTTGGGTTCCAAAGACGCCCGTCAGAATTTTTCATGTACAGCTTGCTATGAGCACGATTCTCAGAGCGGAAAGTCCCAAGCATTTGGAAAACCCCGAAAAAAGAAATTATGGGGCCGATGTTGGGCCAAGATCGGCTTCAGAAAAATTCAGGCGGATGGCAAAAAAATAGACTTTTTTGCGGGTTTGGGAGGATACCGCAGGGGACGCTGCCGGCAAGCTCTCGCCTCCTAGACCATGGACTCACCTGGTATCTTCGAGGCCGTCATCTACACTCGTTGGCCATGCCCGACACCAAGCGGGTTGGCCGTGGGTCGAGTCTTACGTCGAAATCGAGCGTCTATCGTCGCCCAAGCTGAATTTGCCAGCGTGTTTTGACAAGTTGCAACGACAAAAAACAAATTGCGCCGCCGCCTGCAGCCGTTAGAAAAAACAGAATTAAAAAAGTCGAAACATTTGTTTCCCCTTTTTTCCCCACGGCGGCGGTGCGAGGATATTGTCGGCTGTTCTTTGGAAAGCAAGCTTCTTTCTTTCTTTTTTTACTTGGCGTTCCTTCGTCGTATGACCATACGTAGCTCGGTGGGGGGGTGGGAGGTGGGGCGTACTCATTTTTTGCTTGCCTTCTGCAGCCATTGGACCATCGACCCCGCATTCCTTTGGGGGACAGTTTTTTTATTACTAACTCTTTCAGGACCCATACTACTGTAGATATCGACCAACAAGAAAAAAGAACGTTCCAACAAAATTGTGGGCATCAACTGTGCTGCACGCGTGGCGTACAACTCATTACTTACGTACCACCCTCTGATCGGAAGTGGAAAGGGTCGTTTACACATGAACGGGAAGACGAAGCGGTCCTTCCGTTTTCCGCCCCGAGGTTGGTACGCTGCAGTCCGGACACGCACGCCTTGCATTGCTGTCTGGGCACTACCCCATACCACCCTACCTTTGGATGTGAGGACCGTGTGCATACTAATATTCAATCCAAACGGTCCCTTTATTTAGGGCCGGAGTGCTATATATAATGATATATATATAAGTATATACTTCGAAGTACATAGTTACCTTCGAGCTCTCGGCCTGTTTCGTGTATGTACAGTACGTATGTAGCCGATTACTGATAATCCGTCATTTCGTTTCGGAGTTTTTTTTTTTCTCTCAAGTTGCCCCTCCCCCCCCCCCCAAAAAAAAAGAGTGTATTTGGCGATTGAGAGGACCGCGCTATATACTACCTGGTATATGCTGCTGAAGTATCGTTTTTTTAGGCCTGTATGCAGGTAAAAACCTTGGTCTCAGATGGGTTAGTTAGTAAAAACCTTTGCCCCGTTGGCACCCAGCACACCCCAGTGCCTGTACGCACGTGTTTTGTTTGTTTGTTCTGTGTTTACGGAGAGATACTGGTACAAGCTAGAGGCCGTTACAGCATGCGCGAAACCGAATCGCACCGAACCGAGCCCAACCAACACAATGCAACCCAATCCAACCCAACCCAACCCAACCCAATCCCAATCCCAATCCCACCTCACCCCAACCTAAGCCAAGCCAATCCCATCTCACCCCAACCTGAGCCAAGCCAATCCCATCTCTCACCCCAACCTAAGCCAAGCCAATCCCATCTCTCACCCCAACCTAAGCCACACCAACCCGACCGAAACCGAACCGAACCAAGCCACATCCCCTCGGAACTTCACACGAACCATAACCCGAAAAATGCACGGAATTTGCAACTGTGAACTTTTTGACGGGATTTTTTTTTTTCATTCCCACAGTCCGACTACGTGTCCGAGAACCTCCACCACTGGGTGGACCTGATCTTCGGCTACAAGCAACGGGGTCTCGCCGCAAAGGAGGCCCACAACGTGTTCTACTACCTGACCTACTACGGGGCCGTGGACCTGGCCAAGATTCAAGACGAAGGCCTCCGGCGGGCGACAGAGCTGCAGATCGCGCACTTCGGACAGGTGGGGATCCTTTTGATGGGAGCTCGGGAGGCTTTTTCGGTCGGTGGGTCGTAATTGATAGTTCGGGAACGTTTTTGTTTCAAGAGCACGGGCACCGGAGGAGGACAGAGTGATGTGAAGGAGGCGGGGGGGGGGGGGGGGGTTAGTGGCGGAGTATTTTGGCGGGGGGTGTGTTGGATTATTGGGTGAAATTGGGGGGGGGGTTACGGTTTATTGGGTGGTGTAAGAGGGAGAGGCGCTGCGACAGGGCTGGAGATGAATCGCTCCGGACAGGCGAAGAAGTCTGATGGAGCTTGGGAGGGTGAAGAGGGGTGGGGGGAGGCATAGGGGTATAAGGAGGGGGGGAGTGTACTCGATTTGGGGTTTAGGGGAGGGGTTTTTATTCAGGGGGGGTGGAGGATTTATGGTGATATTGAGGTGGGGGTAATGGGTGAGATGGGAGGAGCATACAGAGCGGTATGTGGGGGGGGGGTTACAGGGTGATATTGGGGGGAAGGGGGGTTCCAGGGGGTGGCGTGGGAGGGGGAGGGGGAGGGGGAGGGGGAGGGGTACTCGTTTGTTGTTTGTCTTAGCCATTTTTCCATTGACCACACTCCTTTTGAGACGCTGGGACGGGATATCACGATCACCCATCATGCGTGGACGACGACACCCACCCCCCCCGCCCCTCCTCCACACACTCATACTAATATATTAACACACTCAAACTTCTAAATTGATGCCCCGCCACCGCCCCATGAAACTCTTGTTGTGTTTTCCTCACACCCCCCCCCCGCCCCCCCCCCCCCCACCTCCGCCCCCGTCCCTTCCCGTGCCGCCCGGTCCCTTCAGTGTCCCGCGCAGATTTTCCACAAGCCGCACCCGGCCCGCGGACGACGAGGAGTGAAGGTTCCTAGGCCGGTGGTGGCGTCTTTCAGGGGCCTGGAACGGTGGAGAGAGAGCGGGCGGCTGATGAACGTCCGGAGCGCCCAGAGGTAGGTTGGATGCTTCGGAGCCCGCCTCAGACAAGTCACGATGTACTCGTTGTGGATCACCTAATGTAGTCCCTATATAGCCTGACGTCGTGAGGATGTGCGGGATGTTGTACGTGTGACTTATGGTTCGGGTATGATTTACGCTTTACAATCTACCAGGTATGCTTTACGTTCATCACGCTTTGAGACCTAGACTTCCGCCGTTCTCTCTCTCTTTGCCGATGGACACAACGTTATCTGGTACCAGTACTGCATACCATGCACACCAGGTATGTAAATATCTTTAGAGAGTACCGTATCTGGTACATGGACTAACCTCCCACAACCGCTATTCTTAGTTCTTTGGTTTTTTGTTGTATTTGTGTTTTCTCGCTGTCACTATGTTTTTTTCTTGTTTTCGTTTTTTTAATCGTTTTTTTTTTATCTCTCACCGGTGTCGACTATTTTTCGTTTTTCGTTTTTCTTTTTTTGCTCTTTTTCCCGTTTTCTCACTTCTGTCCACTTAAGAAATATTTACATGGTTTACTTCGTATCTGATTACGTATCAATATATCGTGGCCAAGGTACTCGATTTCTTTCTGACCGAATTCAAGTTTACTCGCTTCATCCTCACCCTCCGTCGTGAGTTCTATATTGTGCACGCACCCTGTGTACTGTAGTATAGTTGACTTTTAGAAAAACGTATTTTTTAATAATTACGGAAAATTATGTTTTTGTCCCCCCCCCGCCGCTGCTTGCGCCAGGGTGCCACCCCTCTCGCGGACCCCCGTGGGCGTCCGCGCCTGCCGCGTCCTCGCAGACGGACGCCTACTCTCCGTCAATGGCCTCGGAGTCGTCGAGCAATTCGCTTTCTCCTGGAGAGATTGGCACGTGCCGGTGCCGGCAACCGCGTCTCCTTCTGCCGCTACCGCTATCGCTGCAGCGGCGGGGTATGGGGGGCAGGGAGGAGGGGTGGGGACGGGGGCGGGGGCGGCGGGGGTTCTTAGCATTGTCAACGGGGATGGGGAGGTGGGGGAGGGGGGGGATAGCGATGGCGGTTGGGCGCAGGGGGGATCGCGGGAGACGAAGAGGTGCGTTTGTGTTTGGGGGTGTTGGGAGTGTTGGCGGTGTTGTTTTTGTGCTTCTTTGGTTGTGGGTGTTGTTCTTTCTGTCGGTGTTGTTGTTCTAGCTGTGTGTTGCTTGGCGTGTATTGGTTTGCTGTGCGTTGTGGGTTGTGTGTTGCGTGCAGTGTGTTGTTGTTGTTGTTGTTGTTCTCACATTAACTCATCGCCACAATACAATGCAGTCCGTGGTCGCAGGACAGGCTCCAATAACTCTGGAGTGGAAGAAATACCTCGGTAGTATTATGTGTCGTGTGTTGTGTATGAGTGTTGAATGTTGGGTGTTGGGTGTTGAGTGATTGTGTGTTGTGTGTTACGTCTTGTGGGTTGCGTGTTTTGCGCCGGTGTTGCATGTTTTCTGTTGTCTGCTTGGTGCTTTGTGCTGGGGGTCGCGTCATGGGGGTCGCCTTGCCTTTTGGTTATGGTTATTGCTCTAGGCAGAGCCCCCCCCCCCATGTTCTTGGTAGGATGTAACCGGCCCTTCATGCAACTAGCCGAACACCTAACGGCGCTTCGCTTCGTGCAAGCAATGCTTGCCCGGTCTGTGAAAACCCGACGTGCTCCGTCCCGGCATTGTATGAATGAGAGGATCTATGATCATACGTCTACGGCCTTGCATGGCATGTGTACACCTCCCCCCTCCCCTAGGACACCCCCCCCCCACTCCCTCTTCTCCCCCTATCCGTCTCACAGTCCTCCCCCCGACCCCGACGCGCTCCTCCCCCCCCCCCCGGAAAAAAAACAAAATTAGCGATGTCGACTCGCCGATTCCCGGTGAGCGTCGTCGCCACGAACACCGCGGCTCCGGCAGAAGTGGCTCGTCCTCCAGCCCCACTCCTGGCTCCCGCCGTGGTGTTACGCACCAGCATCAGCATGTCACCGATGCGAGCGGTATCTGCGTGGAGCGTAAGCTGACGTCCTTCGACAGCATTCCCCGCATTCCCCTGGGACCCAGGCCTTCGACGGTGGCCGCGGCAGGCGGTTCGTCGAATCGCGGTGGGCGCAGTGGTGGTGGTGGTGGTGGTGGTGGTGGTGGTGGTGGTGGTGGAGGCGGTGGTGTGGAGGGGTCGGGGTGTGATTGGCCCCCTCCCCTACCGCCCGCCCCGGTTTGTTTCTCTCCTTCTGGGAGGTACCTCTTTAGCGGTGGTCAGGCCTCAGGGGCGTTGCTGATGTGGCAGTTCGATTCTTCTACTGGCCAGGTATGGTTGTGGTTTAATATATATATATATATATATATATATATAATATATATATAATATTTTTTATAGAGATGTGCCTGGTATGTCCTTAAAAATAATGAATACAATATGAGCTATGTTATGAGATCGAGGACCTTCGTCGAAAGCCATATTTGCAAGTTGTGTGTGACGTGTATAGTTGGACCGCGCGTATTGTGTGAAACACTTATGCCCAAGTTGTGTATCGCCAGGGGTAGACAGATTGTCAGACTGACGGCCGCTTTGTGTTCTTGAAGTCTTGCTGTCTCCGGCCCGAGACGCGAGTGCGCGCTTCTACGTACCCCATGGTTCCTCTGTGAGCAACGGCTGCCGGAGGCTGAGATGGCGTTTTTTTCTCAAGAGCTACGACAACATGGCATTCCGTCTCCTTTTTCGCCATCAAGAACGGAAAAAAGTCGTAAACGGTGTGACACCAGGCGTACAGATACTGTACGTACGTATTACGTCAGTTTTTTCATGTGTTTCACGAACCAGTGAGAAAGGAATACCGCCCCGTCTGGAAGTTGAAAGGACCCGATCGATAGTCATGTTCAAGTCCAAATGTTGGTATAGCTACGGAGATCGTGATATGGTGTGGGTGGTTGCAGTGGCGGGATCGGTGCGCCTCTTTTTTTTTTTTCTTTTTTTTTTTTTCGATGTTTAGGACGCCGCATGACTTCGCCGCGAATACTCCTCTGCCTCTTCCCCTTCTCTCCCTCTCCCTCCCCCTCCCCTTGATATATTGTCTCTTCTCGTTGTTTTGCTTAGTTGCCCTCTTTTTTGCTCTGATTTCTGGGCCTGCCCTGCCCTGCCCCGCTTTCGCCTTTCCCCTCCCCCACGCCACAATCGCCTCGAGACCGAGAGGCATGCGTGGTCAAAGTGCAAATGACTAAGGCACGCAACGAGTGAGTGCGCCCCCCCCCCCCCCCCTCACGTGTTATCTCCTCGTCGCTTATTGCGTGGTTGCTCTGGTTGCTTCTTCTTTCCCTTTTTGCCATTTCTTGCCTTTTCAACTTTTCTCCCCCTCAGGTTTGCGGGGAGATGGCACTCCACGGCCACTCCGCCCCCGTCACCTGCCTCGCTTCCTGCGGGCTCGAGGCCACAGACCGCGACCTCGTGCTCTCCGGGGCGGCGGACGGCACGGCCCTCCTCTGGTCCATCCGCCGGCTTATCCCCAGCTACATCTCCGACACCCTCCGCAGGCCGGTCGCGCGCAGATGTCCCGCCCTCGTGGTCAGGGGGCACCGGGGCCCCGTGACCGCCTGCGCGGTCAGCGACGGGCTGGGCTTGGCCTTGACGTGCTCTGACGGCCGCGCCTTGCTTACCGCTATCGAGGGTAACGTTCTCCTTCGTCCTTTGACCCCCCCATCTGCACCTGCCCCTGCTGCTGCTGCTGCCAGTGCTGCTGCCAATGCTGCCAATTCTGCTGCTGCTTCTTCGCCGCCTCCTTCTTGTGAGGGTGGCGGTGGTGGTGGTGGTGGTGGTGGTGGTGGAAGTGGCGGGTTCGAGGCGGCTACCCCCCTCCCGAGTCCCGCGGCCACGCGTTACACAGCGTGCGCGCTCGCAGAGGCCGGCTACGCCGTGCTGGCGGGCTCCCGGCTAGTGCCAACGGAGGCGGAGGGGAGCGGGGGCCGGGAGACACCAGAGCTCCCTCGGCAACAGCACCGACAGCAGAAGGTGGTTCTGCTGCACGAGCTGGAGGTTTATACGGTGAACGGGCTGCGCACCGCCAGGGTCTCGGGGCTTACCGGCGCCGTGCGCTGCCTGACGACGGCCGGGAGAGGCGAGCTCCTCGTGATCGGTGGGGACCGGCTGATGCTGGAGGCGCGCACCACGGCCGACCTTCACCCGATCTGGAGCCTGGACCCTTCCAGCTGGGCGACGATTGACTGTTTCTCGGGCGGCGGCGGTGGTGGTGGTGGTGGCGGCGGCAGTGGTGGTGGTGGCGGCCGGGTGCGAGGGCGCGCGGCGGCGGCTGCGGCGGCGGGAAGAAGGGGGCAAGGGAAGGGTGGGGGTGGGGGTCATGATTGGCCTGCGGTGGAGTGCGTGGAGCTAGGGCCCAAGGCGAACGCGCCGGTGTTGGTGTGCGTGGGCACCTCGGATGGGTCGGTGCTTGTGCAGGTGAGTCAGTCGGGGGTGTGGTTGTGCCATGCACGGCCGTAATAAAAATGACCATAGACCGCTCGCATACCCTACAAAACGCCGGGACGGAGCACGTCGGGTTGCCACCGACCTCGACAGGCATTGCGTGAACCGAGCGCGAAGCGCTGTGAGGCGTTCGGCGAGTCGCATGAAGGGTGAGCTGCATCCTACTAAGAACCGCGTGTGAGGCGGACTTGCGCATGGATGTGGGGGAGGGGGGGGGGGGGGGGTACTTATTTGTTGCGTGCCTTAGTCATTTGACCAGCCCGAGGGAGGAGGGGGGGGGTTCCGTGATTTATGTGTGTCCGTTGCGGTTTTTAGTTACTTGTTTCTCTGCCGTGCTTTTGTTTTTCGCGTACGGTATGCCCTTTGCTGCCTTTGCTTTTTTCGAATTTTTTTTCACGGCTGGCGTTTCCTGCCTCTGATCAGGTTCCTTAGTTTTGTGCAACACTCTTTTAATAGGCGTAAGTACAAGTACCGCTTGGTCTTCATACTATTGTCTAAACAGGCCTTATATTTCCGACCAGAGTGGTGCCTCGTACACGAATTTTTTAACATTTTTTTTTTTTTTGTTTTTTTTTTGTTCGTTATTGGATGGTTGGTTGGATTGGTCGGTTGATGTTTGATTCGTTCGTTGGCAGTCTGTTCGCCTCGTCCAGCGGGTGGGCGGTGCCGCTCCTCGTCTCGGATGGCGGCCGCAGACCCTTCTTTGCCGCACGCAAACCCATAATCGCGTGCTCGCATCGTGCCACCGCCGCGGCCGCGGCTGTCGGTTGTTCGACAAGAAAGGCGGGCCCAATAGAAAGAAAGCAACAGAGGCCGGCTTAATTTTTTTCCTCGGCTCTTGGTATTTTTTTTTTGTCCCGCCCCGCTATTGAAAGAGGCCTCACCCGGTGGCCCATCAGAAATCAAGCAAAAACGGTCGCCCTAATGGCTCGACTCTAATATATACCCTGGTATATTTTCTTGGTCTTGATATTTCGGGGGGGGGGGTGTTTGGAGCAGGCCTTACCCGATGCGGAGGAATGGCTGCGAAACAACATCATCGTCGCGGTGGGGTCCATGCTCATCAACGCGCCCGGCAAGGTGCTGAAGGGGACCGTCAACACGGCGCATTCTATCGCTACCAAGTCGATCAGGGGCGTCGGGGGCCTCGTCAACACCACCGGGGTGAGCGTAGGCCAGGCGTTTTCATGCATGGATGTTGACGTACAGTAGATATTATTTGCGAGGCATGACAAAACAGTTACTGCTCTGGCCGGGAATACAAGGACCATTAGGTATGGATATCAATGTATGAACGACCCTTGAAATTTCCGCCCGGAGGGGTATTACACACATTCGGGCAGATCGTCACCGATCCCCACCTATCACGGGGTGCCATAGTAAAGAGGACCAATTATTGTTGGTAAAAAATTCAAAATATATAGGTTTTGGTGTTGTATCGTAGGTCCTATTTACTATGGTCCCCCGTAATAGTGATCATCTCTATTCGTGGATCTTTCAGGCAAGATAAGGATGGATTTATGATGTGTACGAGTATAATCTACGTACAGGTCCTGTTTTTGCCGGGTGGAAGCCGTCAGTACGATCTGGAGCAGGTCTCCTGGGTTGGATCTGTAGGTCAATACAAGCTTCCCCTTCGGGATGTGGTTGACTTGAAGTCGAAATCGAGGGGGGGCCTGTCGCGTGTTGAAAACAAGCGGGGAACGTAATCACGATGGGGCAGGTTCGCCGTCGACGTGTTGTTGAGGTTGATTTTTAAAAAATTTGGACGCGAAGGTGAACACTGCACACGTACGAACACGAAAAGCACCGTGGCTGCTACAAAGGTCAGAGCGCGACGCGCGGTTGCTGCCGTACCGCTGCTGTTGGTCTATTGTTGTTGTCGTTGTATTACGGGGGGCCAATAGTTAATAGGACCAAATTTAGTCAGTGAAAAAAGGGAAACATATAGATTTTTGTGTGTACCATAGGTCCTATTTACTATGGTCCCCCGTAAGAGTTGCTGTTGCGGTTGCTGCTGTTGTACTGCTGCTGCTGTGCCGCTGCTGCTGTTATCGCACACGTATCCTACACAGCCTTTCATAACGGTAGGTTATGATCCAGAAGATCTAGAGATAAGATCATGACATCTGTCAGATGTGTGGAACCGTACATGGGTGGGTAGCGGATAACACCTATTTACGGGGGACCATATTAAATAGAACCTAAGGCCTATACAAAAACCTAAATATTTCGCTATTTTTACGAACAATATTTTGTCCTATTAACTATGATCCCCCATAATAACACTGCCCGGAGACGCGAAAGGAAGTCGGAGATAACTGCAATACGGAGGATAAAGGCCCCCGGCGCCGGGCCGGGCCCTACGCGTACCTCAGCAACCCTCCATGGTGCTGAACCCTTTTGGGACTGCGGGTTGCGTTTTGGGCGCAAACCAGTCAAACTTCAAGTAGCTTGTCCCCGAAACGGGACTGCAGTTCTAAACCCTTTTTAGGGCCGCAGTACCTTTTTTGGGGAAAATATATTTCGGAGGACCATAGTAAAATAGGACCTACGGTATGCACAAAAACCTACTAGGTATATGTAAACCTGATTTTACCAACAATATTTGGTCCTATTTACTATGGTCCTCCGTATTACTCGAAATTTGAGTGGTGTGTCCCCGAAACGGTACCGCGGTTCTAAAAGGGTTAAGGGGCTCCATACGTACCTCACCCCCAAAAAAACTGAGGTTGCGAAAAATTGTTCGCTTAAAACGATTGAGCATCCGATGACCTACGAGTATGTACCGGCAAGCACTATTAAATATTTAGTAGTATAGCGAATACTATTGTAAAGCACATGGAGGGCTCCAGCGAAAATCTGGTATTTACTCAGCTACTGCTGTAGTTAGTTCCTCAGCTCGTCAGTCAGGAATACCAGGCAGGGCTTTTGCCGAAAAAGGCGACCCCTCGGTCGTAGCTCGAGTCGTCGGCAAACACCCCAGTTCCCAGCTCTGCCGTTTTGATGTATTCCAGCCAGCAGAAAGGCTGGCTGTGTGGATGGACCGGTGGAAGGTCTGATTCCCAGTTTGGAACTGATGAAGCCAGTAGCAAATGCTGGCTGGCTCTTGTGGCTGGGGACGGCCTCGGGGTTGTCGGCCATGCTCAGCACGCGACGTAAACGACTCGGCACGGCACGAGACCCGGTAGTCCGCTGGTTTTGTCACCCAACTTCTCTGCGGCAAGGCAGAGCTGAAGCGCCCTAGATGGAAATGACCGTGATGGCAGACGGACGCGTGGTGACTGACAGACGCGTTTTCAGAGTTTTATGAGAGGGATAGTCTAGAGCTCTAGAGCCTACGTGGTGCGTTGTTGCCGTATGTTGATACTTCGAAGTATGCATTTCCCCTCCACTTCTTCCGTCTTTTTTTGTTTTTATTGGAGTAAGTATGGGTGAAAGTAATTCATTCAACAGCTTCCCCCCTCGAAACACCCGTTTTTTTGCCTCGAAACACCCCTTTTTGGCGTTTTATGTGGGGGGACCTATGCCTGCCTGCCTGTCTTCCCGCGTACGTCCTCCCTGCCTGCTGTCTTCCTGTGTGCGCAGGACATCGCCAAGGAAGTTGCTGGGGAGGTGGGAACGTTCGTCAAGGGGGTGCACCGAGCCGGTTTGTTCCGCGGAGTCATCGGGTACCTCAAGCGCGATGAAGGGCTGGAGGAGGACGGGGAGGAGGAGGGGGGCGGCGGCGGGGGGGAAGGAGGGTGGAGGTGACGCGGGCGTCTCTTTAGCGGCGTATTTTAGGAGCGGATGGGGGGTGTACTCGATAGGAGAGATGTACTCGATCTCATGCATGGCCGTAGTCGTATGACCATAGACCCTCGCATCCCTACAATGCCGGGACGGAGCATGTCGGGGTTTTCGCCGACCAGGCAGACATTGCTTGCACCAAGCTTTGCGAAGCGCCGTGAGGTGTCTGGCGAGTCGCATGAGGGGGGGGGAGGACAGGGGGCACGAAACTGGCCACAACATCGGACAGATCACGATCTAGATATTGTAGATCCTATTTTTGCCAGTTTTGAGACGTTGTGCGAGATCCGTAAATCATACAGATCCTACCCGAGGACACGTGTGCGCCAAGAGTCGTGTCGCACAGATCCTCACCCTGCAAGAGCACGATCTACAGTCGATCGTGCAGATCATAAGGGATGCATCTGGCCCCGCAATATGAATGGAGATCTGATCTACCTGATGTATAAACCGCTGCACCCATTGCCACCGCGGGTGGCATTAGGCCCAAAGATGTGTTTGGAATGGCACTCCGTACTACGGCATGAGGTCCAGGGGCGTGTTCGGGAGGGGGGGGGCGGGGGGGGGGGGGGCATGGTTATTGTTATTGCGCTTGCCAAGGCTGGTCGCCGCGGATGTTTGCTCGCTGTCGGATCTCGCCCTGACCGAAACGCCTCGCTCGTATTTTTTTCGGATCTCGCCCTGACCGAAACGCCTCGCTCGTGTTTTAGTTTTTTACTGGTGGGAATGAGTTCTTAGTTTGCGGAGTTTTGTTTCGTTCTGCTTGGTTTTGGTTTGGTTTTGCTTCGGACGGCCTGTTTGTTTTTTTTGGCGCTATTTTTTGCTTCGTCTTGGAGTTGGTATCGTTGCCAACCATCGGTTGAAGCCTTCAATGTTTTTTGGCTCCTTCTTGAGTTGGTATAATATCGCTGCCGGCCATCATTTTTGAGGTCTTGAACGTGTTTTGGCTTGAGTTGGTATATTCGCCGACGATCGTTTGGAGCGCTGAACGTGGGTGGAAGGGAGGAAGAGTACGGTGCGAGGGAGGGCAACACAGTGAGCCTTGCACGGGGCGGTGGCGGCGGAAACTTGTAGCAGCGGCAGCATCCGCGTTAGCGTTAGGCTTATTTTTAGCGTTTTTAGCGTTAGCGTTAGCGTCAGCGTCAGCGTTAGCGTTAGCGTTAGCGTCAGCGTCAGCGTCAGCGTCAGCGTCAGCGTCAGCGTCAGCGTCAGCGTCAGCGTCAGCGTCAGCGTCAGCGTCAGCGTTAGCGTCACCGTTAGCAGTAGCGTAAGCTTTAGCGATGGCGGTAGCATTCCAGCAGTCAACGCTTCGTACTGTTTTTTTCGTTGTACGCACTTGCTACCTAGTTTTTTGTTCGTTCTGGCAGGTACCGGGTACAGAACAGATGTCAATCACCTCTATAGACGAGAGGGAGAGACCTCGAAGGCGCTCACGTGCCCATGCCAAGCATCCTTGCCGAGCGCCATACAGCTATACCCCTACCCCGCATTTTTATTTCTACTGCGGCTCCATCTTCTTGATGCAGACGACGAGCGTTTGGCTGACCACTGCGCGTTATGTCCTTGGGCGGAGGCTGCGATCATGCGTCGGCGAACAGATCAAGCGTTTTTTTTTTTTCCCAGATGCCACCACCTCCCTCCAACAAAACATGCCGATTGTACCATAGGAAACCCCGCGGGTCCTGCAGTGAAACCCACCGGTCGTTGGCGCGCTGTGAGGGCCATTCCGGCTGTCAATGTTTCAACTTTTTTCTTGGAGGCAGGGGGGGGGCGGGGGGGGGGAGGGGCGAGGGATGTGGGGAGGGGGGGTACAAAATATTGTTTGCCGTCATTGCATTGCCCTGAATGCATGTGTTCGTCAGAAGAAGGAGGAAACCGCGGTGTTGATGGTATAGTGATGTCAGTGGTGGCGATGGGGGCGTTGAGGGCCCCGTGCGAGGTTGTAGATAGTTGACCAGCCGGGGCACGCTGGTTGAAGACACTGACGATTGATGGTGAACACAAACCGTTGAACCCTTTTAGAACCGCAGTCCCGGTCTGGGGACAAACCAGTCAAATTTCAAGTAGTTTGTCCCCAAAACGGGACTGCGGTTCTAAAGGGGTTAATGTAAACGGCACATACATGATGATAACGATGATGATGGTGGTGCACAATGAAGCGATCGGCGAGATGGTGGGGCGGACATCAAATAATACAAGAATCTGATGCAGCAGCCACGCGTGCGTGTGTGCATGTGGCTGTATGATACCTGGTACTATTTTGGCTTGCCGGCGACCTTTCCCGGAGTATAGACGATGTTTTCAGTCAACGGTAACGGGAGTAATAAAGCAGCGGGAAGAGTACAAAGTGCTTGCTTGGTTTGCTGGTTGATTTTGATTGATGGCGGCGTTGACGCCTTCCGTCTTGCTGTCGTTAGGCTCATTTATTCCCTACATGTAGCTGTCGATTCTACGCTTTGCTTGTACGCCTCCGACGATTTTTTTGCTACTATTTACTTTTGCTGATGATTTGTCTTTCGATGAAAAATACATGAGGGCGCGGAAAATACGTGCGGTCATGTACCGGGGGGGGGGGAGAAGAGTGGACACCCGCCGTGACCACGTGCCAATAACGGCTTATTGTCCGGAAGGCCAAAAGCGCTTGCGAATTGAGCTGGAAAGTAAAAGCAGTAGCGATAAAGACAGAAGAAGCTACCCTTTGGTATAGCCTTGGTACTAAGTTGGTTACGGCGAACATGCGGCTTACTGAGCCCCCTCCCCATGCATCGACGGGGAAAGATGCCGACAACTGAACTATTTTATTCAGTCACTACCGGGTACAGCAGTAGCGGGCGTTGTTTTGTACGGCGCGGCGCGGGGGTGGCGGCGCGGGGGCGTCGGCGCGGGGGAGGGAGGGAGGCGGGACGATGGGGATGGCTGGGTACCGGGTGCCTCGTACTTTTTTTCGTGTCTTGTCGAGGCCGGTGCGTTGTTGCCACATATGATTATACTTAGGGTCATTCTTATCGTAGAGTTTTTTTTCCAAATTTTCGACATTTTATTCGCGCAATTTTTCAATCTTGCATATTTTCCTGTTTTTTTTTCCAAGTATTAGAATGTTAACGAACTTGATATTTTCGGTTCTGGATAATTTCACGAATAGTGACGGAACGCCTCCGTATATTGATACATATCTCCAATTATTTTCAAACTTTGGAAAATGTGGAAAAAACGCTCTGCGATAAGAATGAACCTTAGTATAGGTATTTTCCCGGCACTCGATATAATAATTGTTGTTATGCAACAGCGGAACCAATCGCGTTATCGGGAGATGGATGCATGATATATCATATATACTCCGTATAAGCTATGATACATGGGGTGTGTGTGTTTCTCTGTTCCCTCGTGCTTGTGCGTGTTTGTTTGGTTTTCCATCATCAATAATTTGTCAATCATTGTTAATTCAATCGCCAACCATTTCAATCGTGAATATTGAACCAGCATGGAATGGAAGGATGGGCAGAAGGAAGATGGATGGATGTGGGTGGGATAGATGGAACCGCTACTTGCTACGTACCTGTTTAATACTATTTAATACCACCCTGGGAAAAATGTTGGGCACTTCGTAGTCGTGCATCAATACTCGTACTGGTGCCTGGTACACGGTAGCCGCCTCTAGCGCTGTCTATTATGTACTGCGGCATGCATATATATTGTGAGGCGTGCTTGCTTGCGGTCGTCGCTGTGTGTTGAAAAGGAGTCAATCATTTGCCTTAAGAAAAGGGAGTCAAGGATTGATTGGTTGTTGGAGTTATAAAAATATACCAGGTATAATATTCATGTACTTTGTCTAAGTTCATACCTGGTACCAGGTACCAGGTACATATTATATAACCACCTTTTTTGTTACTAGATACAGCAGTACAACATACAATTGTATACAGTTAGGTGTGGGACTATAATTTTTTTAGACGTAGAATTTGGAAAAAAAATGTCCCATGTCGTTCTCTGGGGAAAAAAATCTTTAGAAAATCAACCAATCAGCGATGGGGGGAAAGGACCCACGTCATCAACAAAAATCTATTCGTAAAGAAAAAGCTGTGCCGCTGCTGCTGCTGTGCCGCAAAAAAGTAGAAGCGTGGCCAGGTGCTGAGTGTGAAAAAAAGTTTGTGCTGCTGCTGCTGCTGCTGCTGCGTGTTGCTGCTCGAGGTGCTGCTGCACCACACCACGCGCAGAAGCGTACACAGCGGCCAGCTTAAGTGAGTGGGCCACATCGTCTGGTAGGCCCTCCGGCACGATGGCTGACAGCAGACCAATGCATCCCGTGTCGGACACGCTCGAAGGCGGAGGTGCTGACCTCTCTGCTGCTGCTGCTGCTGCTGCTGGAGCTTCTGCTGCTGGAGCTTCTGCTGCTAGAGAGGATACCCCCATCTTCGCCCATCGGATCGGCTGTGTGTTGCACATCTTGCACCTCGCCGTGACTGCGGGGTTGACGAACCCCTTCTTCATGGGCCAAGGCTGCGTCCGACTCGTGCCTGAGGTCCTGCTCCAGGTTGAGTTTGCCCTTCTGCTCGAACAACTGATGGGAGACAGCTTGCAGTGAAGACTTTGCCTCAGCGGTCTCGGCCCGACTCTCGTCGCGCTGCTTCAAGGCCCGGTTACGGATGCCCTCGGCGGCCTCGAGACCGCCGCGCTGGATGGCAAGCGCCCGGCGTGCAGCCACGCCCGCGTCTGCGACTGTAGTCCCGGTACGCGCCAGATAAGCCTCTTGGTTCTTCTGGACAATTTTCTTTTTTTTCCCTTCTCGTCCGGTGCCCTCAGGTTTTTTTGAGTTTCCCATGGCTGATTGATATTTCGCGATCACTGCCAGAATGACTCAATAGGGCCAAGTTTGATCGCGAATTTCTCGTCGGCTATTTACTGGATTCAAGCACGGATTGATTTGTTGTCCCCGCCAAGTCTCGGCGAAGAGGAGGGCACGTATTTTTTTCATACTCAATTGCAGTACTTCTTCCCCATAGAGCAAGAGACGAATATAAGCATAAAACACGAGTTTTCCCGCACATTTCCGGCCAATTAGACGTAAAAATCTAATGGAAAATTCTGAATGATGTGCCTTCCCCTCCGTTTACACTGGTTACACGTGTCTGTTGAATCCCAAGATCCAACTCGTCTCCTATGTCGAGCAATTTGTCATTGCGGGTCAACCAATAATGCAGTCTAAAGCCAAGTAAATATGGTGGCGGTACATTTTTCATCTTCAATCTTTTTTCGGATTTTTTGGCGGTTTTCGTCGAATAGATGCGCCATTTTTTGGGCACTTTTCGTCGTCCAGTCCCAGCCCTAACAGTAGTATACTGACACCCAAGCGCGACCATTTATTTGTTGTCTGCGAAACTCATGGTGCAAGGAGCAGCAAGCAGCTTTTTCAGCTGTCTGCTTGCAGCTGGGACCACACGGCCGGCAGCATCAATCAGCGTACGACGTACCTGGCGAGTACTATTATTTTAGTAATACGATACCAGGTACTCATTACGGGGGACCATAGTCAATAGGGGACCTATGGTACGTATACATAAAAACCTATACCAGGTACCTATATTTTACCATTTAAATTTTTTACTATTAATAACAATATATTTTAACAATATATTTGGCCCTATTCGGTCGCCCGTAATAGCAAGGGAATACCAGGTACGATCTATCGGACCGGGGGTTTCTGATTTTTTTCTAAGATACCAGGTATATATAGCAATTCGATGAGCTCATGATAGTCGCCGTTGAAAATCTGCCCCTTCTCTGCAATATTAAGCGTTTTAGTGGTGTGGAACGCGGAACGCGGAACGCACACACACTCGTACCAGGTTCTTCTGCGAAACGTACCTATAATTATACCAGGTACGCGATAAAAACAGGTTCTTCTGTGAAAATCCTACTGTACTGCGACGCTCGTACACAGAGATAATAGAGATACTGTAGGATGTACCTGGCATGCCTTGCCGTTTGTCTCGGGCATGGCGCCGTCGTGGCAACGATGCACCTGTGTGTCGATCATCAAGTTTAATCCACCTTCTGGATATCAGGTACCAGGTACCAGTACAGGTTGCTTGTGATTTGCGATGTATAGTGTTACATCATGGGTACATGATACATGCTTGCATGCCTACATGCGTGCCAGGGATGGATGGGATTATCAGGTTCAAATATTATCAGAACAACTCGATCACCTGCCCCCCCCCGGGGACGTTTTTCGCAACACAGACATGCAATCGCGGTGAAACCTTATCGATATTCCGCTAACGGACACCTCAAGACAGTCGGCTGTGTGCGAGAGATACAGTGCTCTAGCGTGGCCAGGCTCGGTACTAGACTGCCGACGGTGTCGACCGTACTCCTGTGCTTGACTTGTTGTGCGCCCATCAACCCAGCTGTGTCTTTAGTGCAGGAGTTCCGAACCATACCTCCCCAAGTTTATCCCGTTGCTGTATTTTTTTTGGTGCGTTCGGGTCTCGGCTGACCTCATCAGTATCACAGCATCAGCGAGACCAAGAGGAGCAGAGATCAGCACCCTGACCTCACTGGCACCTGGACATTGACTAGGCAGCACTCGGTGACCTCTTTTTTCCCTGGAGTAAAACGTGGAGACGCGTGGTGTCGTGGAGAGTGGTCCAGGATGCCCGCGATGTTGGGCATGGAGGAACTCAAGTGCAACAGAAAAGACAGGGCGGTCGACCACCCTGCCAAGGGCACGCGGCCCATGGGAGCAGTGTCGTCGCAAGCAGCAGCATCTCGTGAAGCTCCTGAGCAGCAGATCATAGAGTGCCGCAAGAGGAACTCTAAGGGGGATTCAGTCATCACGCACCGGTACCGCAAGGGCAGGCTGCTCGGGAAGGTGAGCACGCAAAGAGAGGACGGAACTCATCACACACACGTGAACGCATGCAAAAGCTGCGTATTTATCGTACTGTCGGCGTAGAGCTTCTCGCAACTC
The DNA here is from genome assembly GCA_031213475.1 of Nereocystis luetkeana. NCBI lineage: Eukaryota > Phaeophyceae > Laminariales > Laminariaceae > Nereocystis > Nereocystis luetkeana. Next base: position 2,114,688 of record JARUPZ010000035.1, on the reverse strand, counting down.
GCAGTAAAAGCCGTTTGTTTGCTCGACGAGCCACACTGCTGCAGCGTTGCCATGATGGTAGTCGTCGCCCTTGCGTGTGGGCCTCGATCGAACCCTGCTGTGTACTCTCCCTCTGCTCCCTTCCCACCCGCAAGAGCGGCCTTCGTGCTGTGCTAGGATGGGTATCAGGCTTGCCTGCCCACAAGGAGATCGATCGATATATAGCTGTAGCTGCCGTACGAGGCAGTCCCGCTGTTGTGTTGGTCAATTTTACACTCAAAAGCTCAACTGGCACACCCCGCGATCTTCTGAGCAAGCCGTCACTCTCCCCCAGGTCCACATGTGACGCATCCTTTGGTTTTTATCGCACAGAAGGTTCGCTCGGCATTCTCGGCTCCTGCTCGTCGACTTCCATCCCACTTTCCCAACTCACGCTTTTGCTGGACGATACTGCTACTTACTGCTGTTGCTACGTACGCGTGTTTCACCCATGTACTCTACGGTATCGACATACCTATTGTTGTATCGATCACAATACGCGTCGTGTTTTGCCCGTTTTTCTTGCTTGGCGCAAAACCAGGGGGGCTTCGCGCATTGTTACCGGGTTACCTGCGTGGACACGGCGCGAGTGTACGCCATGAAGATCGTGCCCAAGAGCACGCTCGTCAAGAGTCGGGCGCGCCAGAAGGTGCGCAGGAGAAAAAGGGAGAGGGAGAGGCAGGGAGAATATGTGCCATAAATAACCTCATCACACGTACCGTACTGCTGTCGATCAATTCAGAGGTCAGGAAAGATGCCGTACGTACAACTACCGCATCATGATACGTACAGCAGTAGTGCAGGTAGTGCCTGAAATGCTGTAAGCTGAAAGTCGTTCCTATTTATATAGTGGTTGCTTGCTGTTGAGCCTAAGCAAGGCCGTTGCCGTTACATCGCTACGTGCATGGCGCAAGGCGAGCTACGTGGTAGGTGCAGGCAGCAGGCACCGCTCCCTTTGAGTTGATCTACTCGGTCCCGAGGGCACCTTGCGCCTCCTTTCAGTCACAGCGCCGATATTTTCAGAGGCGTCGTGGGAGTATACCAGGTACCTGGCATCGCAACTTCTCCAAGAACCCCCCCCCCGTGCCATGTGCCCCCATCGCGGAATGTCGAAGGGAACCGCCGCTGCCGCCGCCGCCGCCGCCACTATCGCGACAGCTGCAGCAGCTGCCGTAGCAGCAGCAGCAGTAACAGCCGTATCCGTAGCCACAGCCGCAACTGTAGCGTCCGAAAGCTTTAGCTGCCGTCACCTTTAATTGGCGTTACGTAGCATGCGAGCTTACCGCTGTGATATGGCTAATTTGCCTCGGTTTTCGTGTGGTATTGACACCAGTACTGCTTCAGCAGTCTTCGTGTGGACGATCGCGCCGCTTCAGACCGGGATAGCTTGGCGTCTGTCCGAACAGGAAGGAGTGAAGCAGGGAGAGGTTGGATCAGGAGACGGGATCACTTTGCCACCGCTGCTGCTGCTGCTGCCGCTGCATGCACTCGTTTTGTTACGATACAGCACTGCTCTTGTACAGCAGTATGAATATGAACACGTAGCATTGCCGTTTGTAAGCTTGGCGAAATACAGGTGCAAGGTTCAGGCAGCAGCAATCAGCACCGCGGGTACGTAAAGCATACCAGGTACCAGATATACCCTCTCGGGTAGTCATTAGTACCAAGTGCTCCTACTGCTGTATCGAGTTATGGTTTTAGCGCAAATCGCATCTTACCAATGATATCATATCAATACCGTTGGCATATTATGTCTGGTGTGCTGGCATAGGCTGTACGCTAAAAAAGATGCAAGGATGCGACGAAGGAGGCCTCTCTTACTGTTAGTAGGCGAGTCAACATTTCTTTGCTGTTCATTTTATTGTCTTTAGCGTCGCGAGGCGGTCAGTCAGGGAGTCAAACCGCGGTCTCCTAGTCAGTCCAGGAGTCAAACCGTCAAGGCCTGTTTACCCTCGTTTCACTGTTTATAGTGTAGGGGGCGGTCGGTCTAGTCATCAAACTGCGGTATCCTGGTCAGTCCAGGAGTCAAACCGTCAAAGTTGTTTGCCCTTGTTATATTGGTTTTAATGTCGCAGACGGTCAGTCTGGGGGTCAAACCGCGGCCTCCTATCCAATCAAAGGATCAAACTGTCAAGGTCCACTGTCAAGGCCCCTTTAAGCCTTGTTAGACTGGTTTTTAGTATAGGGGGCGGTCAGTCAAGGCGTCAAACCGCGGCCTCCTAGTCAGCCAAGGGGTCAAGCGATCAAGGCCTTCTTTCCCTTGTTATCCTGGTCTTAATGCATCGGGGCGGTCAGGCAAAGGCGCCAAACAACGGTCTGCGGTGATGGCATCTCTTACAGATTATCTGTTGACCCTCTCGACGATCTAACGTGACCACCACACCGCCGGCCATTCCGTGATTGGGGGATGAAAATTCTGTAACATGGTGTCCGATTTCCAATGGTTGAATGCAAGGAGTCGTTCGGCACGGGCGGGCGCAAGCACCACTAACTATCCTACCCGTACTACCGTACTGCTGGTGGGTGCTCTTTCGTTGCTCCTACACAGATGGTTGAAGATGACACCAACAAAGTTATCAACCATTTGTATGTATCGCTATCTCGGGGTCCCTAAGGGGTCTAGAAAGGGTTATAACCCTTTCAGGACCGCAGTCACGTTTTCGGGACAAACTACGTAGAACTTGACTGGTTTGTCCACAAAACGGGGCTGCGGTCCTAAAAGGGTTAATGGTTTAAGATGGATGCACTGATCGTACGACAGGTTGGGATGTTTTGCTGTTGTGGTGTTGCAAAGGTGTCAGGGGACGGCCGTTTAGACCTGTGGCAGTCGGCGAGTCTGGAGTCGATGTACTACAGCAGTAGTCCTAGTGTGGGAGTTCCCAAAAAGGCGTGACTGGCGACGCCCGAAACTTCGCTCTCCTGACATACTTTTTGGGGTTGGGTATGTACTTGGTTGGTGCCAAAAAAAAAAGGCTCTTGTTTGTTGCCGCGCGAATGAACACTCGTGTCACAACAATCAAAACCCAAATAATTGCGTGCACAACAAAGTCCTGTTCGTTTGCTTGTTTGTTTGCTCTTCGTTCTTCATCAAAGAAGGCAAAAGCAAACATAACGCGCAGTCTATTTAAAAAAAATGCGGATACTGTTGTACGATAAGGTTTTGCATGCAACAGGCGGGGGGGGGGGGGAAACGTTCCTTCTGCCTTCGCGCGCTCCGAGAGGCATCGAATGCTCGTCCCCACGATGTTTTTCGTCAGTCCGTCCGTGTGTCTTTGTCTGTACGTGGTATGTGATGACGTGAGGTGACGTGCGGCGTCGCTCGGGTCGGCGGCGGGCAGCGTCTACGAGTAGCGTTCGGATCGACCCTTTTGAGGCAAACTGCAGTCCCGTTTTGGGGACAAAGTGCTTGGATTTTGAGTGCTCTATTTCCTAATCTTTTTTAGGATTGAAGTCCCGTTTGGGGGACAAACCAGCCAAATTCTTGAGTAGGTTGTCCCGGTTTGGGGACAAACCACTCAAGTTGTAAGTAGTTTGTCCCCAAAACGGGACTACGGTCCTAAAAAGGGCTCAACCGGACTGCAGTCCTCAAAGGGTTAAATTCGAATATACAAACGGTCCTCATATCTAGTATTTGCTATTAATAGTAGGGACATAGTGGGGTATCTCTCGTCCGCTTAGACTGATTGACCGATCGCTTCCCCTTCTTCCGTCGGCATTTTTCTTTTTGTGTGTGTTTTGCCCCTGCCTGATTTACCCTTTTAGGACTGTAGTCCCGTTTTGGGGACAAATCACTCGAATTCTAAGTAGTATGTCCCCAAAATGAGACTGCGATCCTGAAAGTGCCCGTGTTCGAATTGTGCAAGCTTACTCAATCCTTCACTATGGATGTTTGAAACTACGTAAAAACATTAAACAGTCAGCTGCGAGGTCATGGAAATCGTCAAGGTCATCTTACTTAGCAAGCTGCGCAGGTATTTCTTCGATCGCGTGCGTACTACAGGCTTTAGATTGTAACAGTATGGCGGACATTTTATTCACCCCTCTTCGCAACGACGCCTCCGTTGCTGGCCACTTCGTGCCACATGCCTGCTTCCCCCTTCCCCTCCGCCCCCTGTGTCCCGCCGCCTCCCTGGCGTTATGTTGCCCCAAAACATGGAACAAACGTGATGAGCGCCCAAATGTTGGAGGCTGTCTTCATTAGGAAGGAGTACGAGAAACGGTGCTCCGTCTCGAAAGGGATGCGGGTCAATGATCACATGATTGAGGCAAGCAACAAATGAGTACGTACCTCCCGCCCCCCGTCCCCCCGCGTCTCCCGCCTTCCTTGCGTTGTTTTGTTTCCCCCTGCGCACAGCTCCAGACCGAGATCAAGATCCACCGGACGCTGCAGCACCCTCGTGTGGTGCGGTTTGAGATGTTTTTTGAGGACCGGGAGAACGTGTACATCCTGCTTGAGCTCTGCACCAACTACGTGAGTCGTACCCTGCCGCGCTTTGCTTGCTTGCTTGCTTGCTTGCTTGCTTGCTTGCTTGCTTGCTTGCTTGCTTGCTTGCTTGCTTGCTTGCTTGCGAGTGTTTGTGAGGAAGGCAACGCAGGGTAGGCGCTGTCAAGATTCAGATTACTGCTGTGTGTACCTCAATATTGAGATTGCTCTTACGGGGGACCATACTAAGCACCAGGTAGGACCTACGGTGCACACAACAACCTATATATACTTCGCTATTTTTTACCAACAGTATTTGGTCCTGTTAACAATGCCCCCGCGAAATACTGTTGTGCGAGTCTCTTGTGGGGCCCCGGCTAAAACCAGCCAATATGATATTTAGATTAGACTACGTATCAATCTTATTACGAGTGAACAGCAGTACAACAGTCAGTGCCATTTTTTTGTTTTTTGGTGAGAATGAATGCGTAGGGTGGTATTGATAAGACACACCCTCGGACAAAATTTCGAGCTGATTTTCCATCTAACGGGAACAGCAATTTTCTCTATTACGGGGAACCATAGTGAATAGAACCTACGGTAGACACACTAGCCTACCAGGTATATGTTTACCTATTTTTTACTGACAATATGTGGTCCTATTTACTATGGTCTCCCGTAGATAGTGATACTATGAATAGTGCAAAAATGCCGAGCGATTCGTCTGTGATGAGTTTTTTTATGCTTGGATATTTCCAACGCCTACTACAGTAGTGAATTGTACGTAGGGAAAGGTTTTGTGTGAAAAATCGGTTCGGAAAGTCGTCCCAGGTGGTGTGCTATATTATCACCCCGTGTGATGATATACCACGTTTGGGCGGAAATGTAGGCAGCGTTGAGGTATAAATATGCAGACCAAGCGTTCCTTACTTACATTTCGGCCCAGAATGGTACCAGCATAAGGCAATCAGTTTTCTGCCCCCGGATGAAGCCCTCAGAACAAAAGTTTTAGAACCGCACGCACGTTTTTTGGAGACAAATTCCTTGGAATTTCGAGCAGGTTGCCCTAGAAACGGGAGGGGGTGCAGCCCTAAAACCGCACGCACGTTTTATGGAGACAAATTCCTTGGAAGTTCGACCAGGTTGCCCCAGAAACGGGAGGGAGTGCAGCCCTAAAAGGGTCAAGGGTTCGAAGTTGGGGGGAAGCGTAGATTAAGGTCGGGGCTTGATTGGGACTACGCCCCCTCGTTTTCCAAACTTTCCACACGTCGGACAGATAGACCCCGATCTACAGCAGTACATCATCCATCATCTAGATCGTCCATCATCTACCGTAGATCATTGAATTATCCATTAAACCGTCAAGCGGGAATCGATGGCGTGTCCGAGGTGTTAAATCTTACCTTACGCGAGCCACGAAAACCCTGCGAAGGAGCTCCCACCAACGCCCCACGACTCCCAAAAAACTGCCTTCCTCGCCAAGACAGGCCACCAAAACAATGCGACTTAGGTGCCACCAACATACGACTCTCTGACGCTGGCTTTGTCTCCATAGTGAGCCGCCAAAATACTGCGACTGCCGGTATTCTCCCACCAACACACGACTCCCGAACATCGCCATCTCGCCCGAGCGAGACATCCAACACCTGTGACATCACACTATTACTATTGATAAGCACTTTACCCGTCTCGGTCTACGAGTTGTTCACATCTATGTAGGACAGATGATCGATCCAGATATATGTATGATCTGTATGATCTGGCTCATGTTGTCGGGTGGGAGCTGTGCAATCTGCATGATCTACCTTGCACATGTTTCCTGGGTTGGATCTGTGCTACGTAGATAGATCGTGCACAACCTCTTACAACGGCAGGTAAATAACTATTAATAGATCATTTACAGATCGATCGTGATCTATCTGTCGATCATCTGTCCGAGGTGTGGAATTGTTGTGTGAAAACTACTTTGAAATAGTGTGGGATGGGGGCTTCACAAACCGGACAGATCGTCGATTCCCACATGATGATCTAGATCCTTCAGGGCGGATATAATCCTGATCTGCATGATTTGTAGCTCATGTTGCCTGGTGGCAGCCGTATCATATGCATGATCTAATAATAGCACATATTTCCCGGGTTGGAGCTAGCTATACAGCAGTACGTGTACAGTGTACAGATCCTCGACAACAGCTCACAGCGGCAGATTGGAATCTACAGCTTTGCGTGATCTACAGCAGTAGTACGTATGAAAAGACCGTGGTCTGTCCGACGCCTAAAATCTGAACCTCTTCACCAACACTCGTATCAGTACGTATCTGACCTGCACTAGTGTTTGTACTTCCAGGGTACCGGTATGAAATACCTACCGGTACCAGGTATGTATGCTCTGCAAAGCGGCGCTCTGGTGGATGCGTACGGTTTGGTGGGGAAACGCAAAGCCCCACCAGGAACAGGGTAGCTTTTATTTCAGTGCGATAATTCGCGGTATGAAGATACCAGGTATAATATATGTCATGGTGTCAGGGTCTCGTTTCGTGGATAAGGTGGTAAAACCCGCAAGGCCCGGCCGGACGGTGCCTGACAAGACATACAACACCCGCCCGCCCGCCCGGCGCTTGCCTTGGAATTTTCTGATACAAAAAAGGTACATCCAAGAAAATTCCAACGTCGGCTGTCGGTTGGATGAAAGAAATCGGTACAGCAGTATGATCACATCTTTGCAAGCTGCTCGTGGTACTTTGATCGCGGGTTGTGAGTATCTATCAGGTACCTGGTATTACTACTGTAGCGCGGGGGGGCACAGTAATACGTTTCTGGTAGTGATCAGAACCAAATATACTTCGTAAAAAAAATGGCATATACCAGGTACAAGGGTATGTATAGTTTTTTGGGTGTATGAGGTGGGTCCTAACATTTTCCTGCCTTTTTGTTTGTTTGTTTTTCTGTTCCTGATTCTCTCAAGTCCCTGTCGGAGCTGATCCGCAAAACGAAACGATTTACGGAGGACGAGGCTCGGAGGTACATGCTCCAGATTTTGGAGGCCACGAGCTATCTGCACCGGCACCAGATAATCCACAGGGACCTCAAGCTCGGGAACGTGTTCCTGGACAGGGACTGGAACATTAAGGTCAGGCGTACCAGTATGATATAAGGGACTGGAACATTAAGGTCAGCCGTACCAGTATGATATAAGGGACTGGAACATTAAGGTCAGCCGTACCAGTATGATATACCAGGTCTATATGTATTATATTACGAACGATTTTGTTTGTTGACGGCACTATTGGACTGCCTTGACCGTACCGATATATCAATATACACCGGTATATACTGGCAGTATACAGTATATATACTGGTGGCAGTGTGTATATACTAAGAGTATATATGCAGTACTCGTAGTTGTTTGTTGTTGTTATCACATTAACTCTCAGACGAAGGAGTCCGTGGTCGCACAATAGTGCTGGAACCCTAGGAAGATCCGAAAACCCATAAAAAATCGAAATTCGGCTGTTTAAAAGTACACGAGACGGAGAAAGCGCACATAATAAGATAAAACCAATGTGCAAACTGAACTAAAATGGCCACGGGTATATCCTCTCAACTATAACATAGAGTTCCCCCGCTCCCACCACTAACCAAGTTTTGGCTGCTGACTACTGCGGCTGTTGTCTGGAGTGCTGTCTGCACCGTACGAAACGCACGGTAGTCGTGAAAACGAAAGAGGAACACACCTACCTGCCTGCTATCTGGAGTGCTGTCAGAGTGAAGACTCGCGGATATGCAGTGAAAAAGGAGCAATCGAACCTTACTACCACACGAATATCAACGATCGCCATCTCTTCCTGGGCTGTCTGGCACAAAAAGGTGCAGGACAGCTATGATACCACGTCCCTGATAATTGCGTGGGTTATTCCCCATGAAGGGTATACAACAAAGACCAGTGACGTTAATAACAAGTAGATACTATGCTGCCTCGTGAAAAACTAAATCGGGAAAAAACAAACAAACTATGACTGCTTCTCTCGTGATGATGGTGTGCGCGCCGGTCATGGGTCTCCGTGCACCGTCTTCCTGCCGCTCTTCATGGCCGCCTCATCGCCTTAGCCCAATCCGCCCGCTCCTTAGCACGTGCTCTCGTTGCCGATTCCCTTTCTCCACTATCCCGAAAAACAAAACGTTCCTCGCACTTGCGGTTCTGATCTGAAAAATGAAAATTCTCGAAAAGGGGGAGATCAATCCGTCTTTTCCCCGCACGTCGACGCTCAGTCTCCCTCCTCCCTCGTCGTCGAATCCAGCCTCCTACCGGCGCAATAGACTGTGCCGCAGTGTGGCCTGTGGTGGCGCCTGCCTCCGCGCACGGACACCCCGATTGAGCATTGCTGCTCTGCCGCAGCTGCCTAAAAAGACGCGCGAATCGTAGGTCTCCGTGCCTGACGCACCACGTACGACCCAACTCTACTGCCGCCTGAGCCTCGCGGCCACAGGCAGCAGCAAGAAGGTATCACTCCTTGAGGGTGAGTCCGACCTTACACCCGCCAGAAAGACCTACCCCACTCGCTATAAGCCTGATAAGGCTTGCCTCGCAGCATTCCTTGCCGAGGCAGCGAGGGGAACGGCAGTATGTATACCTGGTATATACTGGCAGTATGTATATGCGGTATGTATATATATATATACTGTCAGTATATATTCTGACATATATAACTGGCAGTATACATACTGGCATGGATCTCGGTCAGCGGTCGTACCCGGCTTCAGCCAGCTCGCTAGGGGTACAGGGTACAGTACAGCAGTACGCGACTAGTTGAGAATTTCAGGTTGGAAAAAAATGTATTTTAGAAGAACTTACCTGGTACCTGGTACAGCTGACTGAGCCTGTGCGATTAGCGAGGACGCTACTCTAAATACTCGCAGCCTTTTAAGAGAGCCTGTGTTCAACGCTTACACACCACAATAAGCCGCGAGTCTAAGCCAAGCTGGGAGATTCTTATCTGCTGTCGCGCACTGTTAGCAGGCTGGGTCTTATGCAATTTGAGTGATTGAAAAAGGCAGGAAATCGGATTTTCCTACGGCAAAAAGCCACACCAGGTCGGTGCGCCATGTGCCGTCTTATCGTGATTTTGGTTTTATTTCATGAGAGAACTAAAATAACAGAACACAACCGACATTTTGAACTCCACGTGGACCACGACACGAACGAGAGTCGCTCACGCCGGGTTGGGCGATCAACCTTCACCACCAGCCCCTCGAAGGACGCAGCGGAATGTGGACCCCCTGGGGAGCTGCGTAAGGGTTTGCTAGTCGCTGGACCAGCAAGGAGATCTCGCCTTCGCGGAGCATGAGCTGCTTGCGGCGGTCGTGGTCAGAAAAATACCGTTTGATTATTTTGATACTGCTGCTGCTGTAGTCTCGTCCTATTCGTTTCCAAAGTTGTTTTGCCTAGAGCAGCTGCAGTTGGGCGGCCGCAAGGGACACGATGGTGGCCAAGGTACTGATGCCCTCCCTCCGTGGTGGTCGATGCACAAGTGTTGGAGCCCAGCTGTGTACAAGCGTAACCAAGCATGTAGCGTCGTGACCCGTCATGAACCCAGTCTATAACCTAAACAAAATTGTATAATGCCACCGAGGCCTTGTGCAAAGCCAAATCTTATCACTTTCAGAGTTGATCAGAAAAGGCTGCCAAAAAAATAATTTCATGGCATTTCAGGAGTGATAAAATCACGGAGGAACATTTTTTCCACCAAACAGGCCCCATAAGACGTGATTTTGATAAAATCTGATCTGATATGGGACCAGATACCCCGAAGCCTCCGTAAACAGTCATATAATCACCTAAAAAAAAATGCATAAGATCCGGCCTCAGCACCGCCGTACTATTATAACGGGGGGCCATAGTAAATAGGACCTACGGTACACACAACAACCTATATATTACCTATTTTTACTAACAATATTTGGTCCTATTTACTACGGCCCCCCGTAAGTAATACTCTTTTTTTTCAGTGAGCTGTCTGTTTCAAAACTCGCGTTCGCTCGGATTAGGCCCCCTCGTCATTATTTACCTCGAGGAGGGTTGAGTTTGCACACGGGGGTGACGCGATCGTTTTTCAGCAGCGCTCGATTTTTCGCGGAACGGGAAGCTATTTTTCGGAATCGGATCTGGCCGAGAGAGAGGGCCTTCCGAAATATTAGGTGTTGGACTCTGTTATTACGGAGTTCCTATATGGAGGAAATAGACCCAAAACAGGCCCATGTCACCCACCCACGTTGGTGCGTTTGTACTATCCCAGTATCTACTGCGTGAATCGAAAATCTTACGGGTCGTCTGTTTAAAGAATGCGGTTTGATGGTGGGGGCTCTGGGAATATCTGGTCCGGAACTTTGTTCAGATGCGTCGCTCGGCGTTTGCATTTTTCCTGGTGTCGAGAGAATCAGCCGTAGCATTGCATTTCGTCCAACGGGGTGTGTTGCCTTATCCCCGGTGTGATATTACTAGTTTTATCGCGAGTGTTGTACGTGCGGCACGATGGTTCAGCATCCTCCAGGACTACGTTTGGAAGCCTCTCTCTTCCCGTTTTTGGGCCTACCGGTATGTACTAGGGGCTACCGTGATAGCACCACCCTTGCCGTGGCTGTCGATAAAACGAGCGCTGAAACACGATCGTGTGAGCTCACTCAACGCTCCTCACGGGAAAAAATTCTGGATACGTCCGTGATGTATGTATGTATGTTTGATCTCCGCGAGAACAAAACCATGCTCCCCGAGTGGTGGGGTCCCTCTATAGTGCCGGCTGAGGGTCCTTCTTTAGTGCCGGCTGAGTTGTGCCGCTTGCCGGGTGGGATCTGTATGGTATTCATACCAGGTACCTGGTACAGCAGTAGTGGTCCCTCTATGGTGCCGGGCGAGTAATGCCGGCTGCCCGCTATTATAGTGCCTGTGAGATCGCTTGGCACTGAAGATGGGATTGCTGACCAGTGTGGTGGTGTGGGGCGTAATTAGTGCCGGTTTCCGCTACGTATAGTGCCGGTTGCCGCTACATATAGTGCCGGTTGCCGCTAAATATAGTGCCGGTTGACGCTACATATAGTGCCGGTATTGTAGGATGGCGTATATGTACCGGCACTATAGAGGGACCACTACCGTAATGCACTTGCACAACTCACCTCTCTCCACTCTGGACGGAAATGTAAGAACCCTTGAGGCAATAAATATGAATACCACACGCTCCTTACATTTCCGTCGAAGGTGGTATATATACCATGGTGTGTATCATCACGGCCAGTATACGATGCCGTTGTACCGTAGGTCCCACGAGCATTGCTGTGGTGTGTGGTGTGTGGTGAGCGGTTTAGGTGTCCCCTCTTCTCCCTGGCAAACATGCGGCAACTTCTCGGATATCGGGAATCGCACTTTTTTTGTTGTCTTTTTTTTCGGAAATCGAAACCGCAGTGTTTTTTTTTCCGAATCAGTATTCGATACATGGTACGAGGTGTTCGGAACTTCCGATACGATTTAACACGCGAAATGATGGTATATATATACGTACTGGGAACAGTTTGTGACTTGCGGACTTGGTGCTGTTGCTGTTCTCTTTCGCTTGTGTCTGATCTTTTGTTTCGTCACTTCCTTTTTGACAGATGGGGGACTTCGGGCTAGCGACGAAGCTGGTCAAGGACAGCGAGCGAAAGCGGACGATCTGCGGCACGCCCAACTACATCGCGCCGGAAATTCTGGAGGGCACCGCCGGTCACAGTTACCAGGTACATATTGTACAGTGTACCTGGATTTTTAGTGTGTGCTTGTTTAAAAAAAAAAAGATGAAATCTGTCAGCACGACTTGAGATTGGTTCAGTCGCTCGTCCGCGCTCAGGCTGGAATTCCTCGGCATCGCCGCGGTAGCCAGCATCTAGAGAAATCGCAATAGAGCCAGCGTATATCGCTTTTTGCGCCCACCCGAAGGCACGAGATGGAGCATGACTGTTCTGACGAGCTCCTCTCACAGGGCTGGCCAAGGGGTTTCGCAGGATCATTTTGGTTCTCTGATACACCACATGGTTCTGGAGATACGGCTTGGTTCTCATTTTAGGCTTCGTTCCCATTTTTCGGTTTTCTAAGGGAGAAAATCCGTCTGTAGGTAGGGCTGGGGGGTCGAAACGAACAATCTGCATCTCGGACAGACCATCGATTAATTTCATGAGCTGGACATTTCAAGGCAGAGGTGTTAGCTCGTGTCGCCGGGTGCGACCCTTGTAATCTGCAGTACATGATCTGTAGGATCTGCCCTACAAGGCAGACCCTGCGCAACCTCTCACAGCGGCAGGTGAGGAGCTAGATGATCTATCTGTAGATAGATCAGATACCAGATCGTGATCTTGATTCTCCGTCCGAGCTGTGGAACATTCGATGGTCGTCGTTTTTGTAAACTACTGCTGTAGTGTTTTGGCGAAAGAAGGCAAGCCGGGTGAGTTGGCTTATGGACAATTTTAGGGGGCCAAAGGAGCCCAGCCCCCCCCCCCCCCGTCTCTCGGACTGGTAAGGGGACGCTAATGCTGGTTAACAACGTTGCTATTTACTCACTAGCCGGACAGATAGATCAGATAGATCATCTAGATCCCAACCCGTCCTTACTATGTGTTGTGCATGATCTATGTAGTGCAGATCCCTCCCACCCGGCAACATGGGCTAGATCATACAGATCGTGCAGATCTGGGATCTATCTGCCTCGAAGGATCTAGATCATCAATAATTACCCGATGATCTGCCCACGGTGTGAAGATGGAATGCATCGCAAAACACTCAAACTGCCGATCCCCATGTCGGCTGTGCCTTTGTGTGCGCGTGTCGCGTGGCAGGTCGATCTGTGGTCGGCAGGAGTGATCCTTTACACGATGCTTATCGGACGCCCTCCCTACGAGTCGACGGACGTGAAGTCTACCTACCGCCGCATCTTGGCCAACGTGTACGCGTTCCCCGAGTCCGTCCCCGTCAGCGAAAGCGCCAAGAATCTCGTGGGGAGGCTGCTGCAGGTGGGCGTTCGGGTGGGGGGGGTATGGGGTGCTTGAGTCGGGTCGGGTGATTTGGGGAAGGGTAGAGTGCCGGTATAGTGTGCCAGGTAATAAGTTATTGGGCAATGAATGCGACCTCAGAGCAGTCGTTCTGATTTATCCTTGCCCGCCTCTGATCCCTTCGCCTACGTACTTTGGTATTTTCGTATAACATATGTACAGCACCAGGGTTTTTTTTTTTATTAGAATGTAGAATATTATACCTGGTACTCGTACGTTTATTTGTTTCTCGCGTTTGTTTGCTGTATGTACTGTAGTGCGCACAAGCGGCGCTTTCTAGTGCACACCCCACTATCCCCGTGCTGAGCACGAGTCACCCGCCTCCTCCCCCCCCAAGGAGGAACGGGATGTGTTAGAAGAGGAGATGAGGGAAATAGACGAATGTGACATGGAGGAGTTTGACACACTAGATAGCAGCGAGAAAACGATCGTTATCCTAGGAGATAGATGGTGGCCACAGGCGGCCAAACAGGAAGGGGATAAGACTAGCAAAAAGTTTCTATGTAATATATGGAAACAACGTGATGAGCGCCCAATTGTTGGAGGTGTCTCTATTAGGAGTAGGAACGGTGCTCCGTCTCGAAAGGGATGCGTGATCAATGGTCAAATGACTAAGGCAAGCAACAAATGAGTACCCCCCCCCCCCCCCCCCCTTATGGTCATACGACTACGGCCATGCATGATATCGAGTACGCCCCCCCCCCGCCCGATGCCGCCTTTAAATTGCCCTATCCGCACCGCTTCTCGACTAAAAATTCGCGGTCACATCAGGTCAAGCCGGAGCTACGGCCGTCTCTTGACGAGGTCCTGAACCACCCCTTCCTCCGCAACGGCGGGCCGCGGCAGCAGTTTTCCACCGCCCACGGCCTCCGGGGTCCATCCTCCTCCTCCGCCGCCGCCGCCGCTAATAGCGGTGGTGGTGGTGGTGGCGGCGGCGGTGGGAGTGCGTGTTCCGGCAGTGCTGCTGCTGCTACTGCTGCCTCTGGCTACGCCGGTCCTAGGGTTGGGGGGCAGAAGCACGCCACTCCGGAGAGGTGCGCGGCGGGAGGGTTTGCCCGGCCGCCGTTGAAGACGAGGAGCGCGAACGTGGACGGGGAAGGGGATGCTCCGGCGGAGGGTGCTGCCCCTCGCGGCGGCGCTGCTGTCAAGCCTCGAGCTGCTGCAGCGGGCGCGACAGGTGGGTCTTGTTTGTTAGTCGTGAGGAGGAGGCAGGGAGGCACTCGTGTGATGCATGCATGGCCGTATAGTCGTATGACCATGTATAGACCCTTGCATCCCTACAATGCCGGGCCCGGGGGGCTGGAGCACGTCGGGTTTGTCGCTGACCAGGCAGATTATTGAATGCTTGCACCAAGCGCGGAGCGAAACGTAAGGTGTTGGGCGGGGCGAGCATTGTTAATACGAGTATACCTGGTAGTCTTAGATTGCTGCAGGGCAGACGGCGGCGCATTGTTGATGACCCTTTTAGGACTTCAGTCCCGTATGGGGAACAAAAGCACTCAAATTCTAAGTATTTTGTCCTCAAAACGGGACTGCAGTCCTAAACATTTTAGGCGTCCCGTTTTTGTTTTCCTTAAAATCGTTTTTTTTTTTTAGGGGGGGGGGATAATGTGGAGCTCCTTGAGCGGGGAGGAGCTTCAGGGGAAAAAAGGTGCGTCGTAGCGCACGCACGTCATCCCACTTTAGTGCGGTACCGCACTCGACTGTAAAGAGCGTTGAGTGAGTTCCCACAGGGGTGATGCGATCGTTTTTTACCAGCGCTCGATTTTTTTCAGCCCGGGAAGGTTAAGCTAAGGTGGCCCATATGCACCATAATGTGTTTTTCGAACCGTTTTTTTGGTCGAGAGAGAGAGAGAGAGAGAGAGAGAGAGAGAGAGAGAGAGAGGGCCTTCCGGAAGAATGTCGGCCGAATTTATGTTCGCGGTGCCCTAGCCGTGGTCTGAAAAACGATCGAGTCGCTCCTGTGCGGAGTCACTCAGCGCTCGCCCTTTACGGCATCGTACATAGTCTGCTGGTCCGCCAGGGTTACGGAAGGTCCTGTGATAAGCGGTTGGTTGGAAGACCGGACCGGTTTTGCTGATTGCTTGACTGGTGTCCGAACATTGTTGGCCCCCGGAGGTTAAGGCACCTGGAAATATCCAGGGCCTTGCTCGGGAAAATTCCCGCCGGATTGCGCGGGAAATGTTTGTTTTTTTCCCCCCCCGTTCTCGTGTAAATATCGTTCCCGTGGTACCATCCCAAAGGTTCCCGAAGGAGTATTGATTTCGCGTTCCCATCCAAACAATTCCCGTCGGGATTTTCACGGGTCAGGAAGTTTTTGATTTCTCACAGGTCGGTTCGGGCCGGGTCTGGTTCAGAAGGTTTTCAAACTCTCACGGGTCGGGCCTGCTTCACGGGTCGGGTCACCCTTAGCAGACCCGACCTGACCCGGAAGGTTTGACCCGGCCCGTCAACAGCCTGGGAATATGTACCCCGCGCTGTTCGCTTCCCCTTGTCTCGCTCTTCCGGCCGGCCGGCCCTCGCTCACCGCTGCCGCCAATGTCAACGCTTCCACCATCACACTCGCCCCCCCCTCCTCCCGATCCCCCACTGCCCCAATCCTGTGACTGCCTGCTGGTCGAGCAGGGTACGACGGCGGAGGGAGAGACGTGTTGGGCAGGCACGCCAGTCTTGGCTCGACCAATGCCAATGCTAACGCCAACGGCAATGCGAAGAGAGCTTCGGCCCCCTCTCGGTCTGGACCGCAGCAGCAGGCCTCTTCTGGAGCCGCCGCTGCTGGGCTCGGCTCTTCCGCGGCGGTTGCAGCGGTGGCGGCGGCGGGTTCCGCTCGCTCGGCGGTTCCTCGAACCGGCGGCAGCAAAGGATTTAGCGTGTTTTGTGACGCGAAGGAGCCGACGGGAGTTCGCGGCGGGGGGGCGGGTCGAGTTAGCGGAGGCGGTAGTGCGGGGGGGGTAGGGGAGTCAGGGCTCGCGGCTAGCAAGCGGGTGTCTCCGTTGGCGAGTGTGAGGCGGAGGGAGGCTGCGACGGCCGGTAGTGGTGGTCGTGGTGGTGGACGAGGCGGGGGGGGGGGGGGGAGGGGGGGTGTTCGGTCGCCTACAGATGAGAAGGAGAATGACCCTCGCCGCGGGCTTGGTGCGGGCGGAGTGCGAGTCGCGGTGAACGGGCCCGTGACGCGCCGACCTTTCGTGCGGTCTGCGTCCACCGCGGCCTCGTCGACGGAAACCCGGGGTGACAAAGTCGGGGTAAGCGGTGGCGGCGGCAGCGGCGGCCGTGGCGGCATTGTCGGAGGTGGAGGAGGAGCAGGAGGAGGAGGGAAGGAGCCGGCTGGGCGGAAGCTTGGGCTTCGACGCTCCGCTAGCGCTGTCGGCACGCACGCGGAGGGCCGCGTGTCGTCGAGGGGCGCGGTGGCGGAGTCGGCATCGACTGGCGCCGGTGGGAAGGGGGCGGCGGCGACGGTGGCGGGGGGGGGAGGGGGGAGGGGAAGGGGGGCGGGGGCGGGGGTTGTCCCAGCCTCTCCGCGCGTCCGGGCGCCCGTCCGAGGCGCACGCTCAGGGGCGACGGCATCCTTTTCTCCGTACAGATCTCCCCCGCTAGCGTCTTCTGCCCGCGGCAGTGGTGGCCGCAGCAGTGGGGGCGGTGGGGGTAGTGGCGGCCGGAGCGGTGGTAGTGCCGGTGTGCGCGTGAATGCTCGGGCGGGGGCGGGCGGGGACGGGACGGGGACGACCCCGAGGAGACCTGTACGGGCAATGACTCAGCAGAGGCTGGACTTCGGGGGCACCCCCTCCGGGATGGCGAGGCAAGGCGGCGGCGGTGGGCTGCTCGGGTCGGGTTCGCCCGGTGAGGATAAGGCGGTCGGAAGGGTCACTCGCGCCGCCGCCGCTGCTTCTGGTGCTGGTGCTGGTGCTGGCTTACGCTCCCGCGGGACACCGTCCGCCCCCGCTCCCACTGGGGGTTTGACAGGGAGGGCGACAGGAGAGCGCGACGGAGGCGTTTGGGAATCGGCGGCGCCTGCGGCGCGACCGCGGTCGGCGGACCCCGACAGAGATACCCTGGAGAACATGTACGACCTCCTGACGCGGAGCTTTGCCGCGGGGGACCGAGGGGACGCGGCCGGTGTTGACGCCGCTGCTGCTGCGTCGGGGCGGTCGGGTGGAGCTCGCACTACGAGGTCATCGTCGGCGGCGGCGGTGGTGGTTGCGGCTGCGGCGGCCGTGGCGGCTGCGGCGAGAGGGGCGGGGGTGGTTGCGCTGGGCGAGGCGGACGCGCCAAAGCCACCGGCTGTGTGGGTGACTCGGTACGTCGACTACTCCCTCAAGTACGGTGTCGGGTTCTTGTTGTCGGACGGCGGTGCCGGCGTGTACTTTAATGATGCCACCAAGATTGTGCTCGAGCCTGCGGGGGTTTCATTCGACTACATCGAGCGCGCGCGGAGGTCTTCCCCTGGCAGCGATG
This sequence comes from Nereocystis luetkeana, assembly GCA_031213475.1. NCBI lineage: Eukaryota > Phaeophyceae > Laminariales > Laminariaceae > Nereocystis > Nereocystis luetkeana. The sequence goes on along the minus strand of JARUPZ010000035.1, from coordinate 2,096,729 downwards.
GCGGTAGCAGCGCGGGGGCAGGGGGGAGTGGCGGTGGGGGTGGGGGTGGGGGTGGGGGCCCCGGAAGTGACCTGCCTCCCCGTTCGAGACACACCCTGAAAAAATTTCCCGCAGAACTGCAGAAGAAGGTTACCCTCCTGGAACATTTCCGCGGGTACCTTCTCGAGGCGAAGGAGGGGGGGGTTTCCGGTGCGGCGGCGGCGGCGGTAGCGCAGACGGGGACGGGGGCGGGGGTGGGGGCGGGAGAGGGGGGCGATGGGGAGACGGTCGACGAGGGAGGTCGGAGGAGAGAGCCTTTGACGTTCTTGAAGAAGTGGCTGCGGACGCGTAATGCTTTTCTGTTTCGACTGAGCAACGGCACGGTACAGGTGAGAGTTGGAAGGATGGTACTTGAGAGGGAGGGGTGGGGAGGGGGGATGGGGGCGGTGTGTACTCACTCATTATCATGTACGGCCGTTGTCGCTCAGCCATAGACCCTCGCATCCATGCAATGCCGGGACGGAGCACGTCGGATTTTCACCGACCGGGCAGACTGTGATTGCTTACAATCAAGCGCGAAGCGAAACGTGAGGTGTTCGGCGAATTCGGTGTGCTGCATCCAAATAAGAACCGCTATGTAGTGAGGCGGACTTTCTTGCATTGGATTACAGCGTCCAAATACTTGATGAGAGGGGGGGTAGGAGGGTTGGGAGAGAGGAAGGGGAAGAGACAGAGGCGGGAGGGGGGGGGGCAGAGAAAGATGTCCTGGATTTTGGTTGACGGAAAGGTGTGCTGTTGTTGTGTCATGTGCATTCGACACCACGCCCCAATCCACGGGACGAGCATTTGTATGGTCTGCCCGATTCACAGGTGTCGCGCCATAGGACGAGAAGTAGCCTTAGCCCTTTGTGTGCTGCGCTGTTCAGAAGCAAGTATTTCCGTCTAGTTCCAAGCGATTTGTCCTAAAAATGGGAGTGTAGTTGCAGAGGGTGGGCTTGAGCTCGGAGCGGAACAGAAAAGCCGCGTCGGGTCGGCGCCGTGCTGGTACAGATTACATATTACGGGTGACCATAGTAAATAGGACCTACGGTACACACAAAAACCTATATATTTACCTATTTTTACTAACAATATTTGGTCCTATTTACTACGGTCCCTCGTAGTAGTGGGCCTCTTCCTTCCCAGCTGTTGGGTCCATGCATCGGGAATTAACAAAAAAAACGGACAGTAGTGCTGGTCCCTCTGTATATAGTACCGGCATGCGCCAGCCAACAACACCGGCACTATTACGGGGGACCATATTGAATAGGACATGCGGTACACACAAAAAACTATATATTTCGCTATTTTTACCAACAATATTTGGTCCTATTTACGGTGGTCCCCCGTGAGAGCGGCCACCGGCACTGTTCCGCCCACTAACACGGGGGGCCATAGTTAATAGGACCTACGGTACACATAAAAACCTATATATTCACCTATTTTTCCTAACAATATTTGGCCCTATTTATTACGGTCCCCCGTAATAACACACTGGTTAATCCCATCGGTGTGCCAAGCGATTCCACAGGCACTCTAACGGGCCAACGACACTATCATTGTCGGCCGGTACTATATGAGGGAGCACTATAATACTGTGTGCCACTTTTTTTTTCCAGCTCAACCCGTGGGAGGCTTTATTCACTCCCAGCTACCTTCTAGGTACGCCGTGGGTCACGGGTGTCTTCCCTCCTCCCATGCACACGCTCTTGTATCTCGTGGGCAAGCGGTCGCTGGCACAGTAGAGCTGACCACTTTTTTTAGATTTGGCTGAGATTTGACCGGATTGGCTAGGGGTCAGGGTTAGAGTTGCTCTGATTGGCTTAGTGTTCGTTCGCGTTAGGATTTTTTCGATATTTTCTCGTGCACAGTGTTTTGTCAACCATTTTTTTTTCCCGAAAAAATGGTAAGCAACCACCCTCCGCTGGCAAGAAGAAGACGGCGCGTGTCGCTAGCTGAGCTGAACACTCTATCTCGGTTGAAGGTCTCGTTAACCCTTTTAGAACCGCAGTCCCATATGTGGGGACAAACCAGTCAAATTTCAAGTAGTTTTGTCCCCAAACGGGACTGCGGTTCTAAAGGGGTTAAAGTCGGCCATGCATCGTGCCAGCCACTACGATACACAGCCAGAAACTGCTCATTTCGTTCGTGCACGAAGGACAAACAGGCCGCTGAGCCGCTCGCTGCTCAGCCAGTCCTGACTGAGCACGCATCTGAGTGGTCTACGCTTTATATGTTCACAACTGCTTTTTCTTAAATTTATAAATATAAGTTGTTACCAGGTAATGTAAGTTATTACCAGGGAATGAATGGTTACGAAAAATAAATAATCGAAGTTATGAGAGATGGAAAATTTCCTCAAAAACCATATTTGCAAGGTTGGTGTGAAAATTAGATCGCGCGTTTCACGGGGTGTGTGGATTTTTAGAGGGGTCTATCTACGAGTACATACTATTGCGAATTCGCCAGTTCTGTAGCACTGATTGGTTCCGTGGGTAGTGGGCAGTGAGCAGTGAGTGACTCCATATCCAACAGAAGTAGTATGCAACTATTACGGGGGACCATAGTTAATAGGACCAAATATTGTTAGTAGAAAAGGTTGAATATATAGGTTTTTATGTATACCACAGGTCCTATAACTATGGTCCCTCGTTATATTACGGGGGACCGTATTAAATACCTGGTAGGACCTACGGTACACACAAAAACCTATATATATATCGCTATTATTACTAACAATATTTGGTCCCATTTACTATGGTCCCCCGTAATAGTCAGTATTCATAGTACACACTGCAGGTCAGAGTCTAGTCAGTGTGATACAGTATGATCGTCAGAAGTCATCCATACGCCGTGTACCTCCTGGTAGTTGATTGATAGGCCAGGAGTCGTGTACAGCTACTGCTGCTGTAGGTATCGAGTATCTCCTTGGCTCGTATAGAGCAGACGGGTGGGAAGGGAAAGACGCTGTGTCTATTGTTGGTTATGTGGACAAAGGGTTTACTGCAGGAGACAGATACTACTGTGTAGTGGCAGCTGTATCGCATGTATCTACTGGTGGCAAGGCGCCGTGAAACTGTCGTGTGTTCTTTTTGTTCGTTTCTTCGTTTGTGTTCGAACACGCATGCATGTGCATGCATGTGCATGCATGCGCCTGCTTCGAAGAAGGACACCCAGTTGTCGAAAGCGCCTCGCCTCTCTTCTCCGTTGTCTCATATAGGTCGCCCACCTACCTATAGTTTCGTTTGAGCCGTTTCATCCAACCCCCCGCGTTTCTTTGCTCGCTCGTGATTGAACCTGTCGTTTCGTTTCGTTTCGTAACGTGTAGTTTAGTTCCGTTTCATAACTTGCGAAGGAGAGACAACATCATACCGATATATAACAGCATAACAGCAGAGCTGAGGGCATGAAACCAGCTACTGCAAGCCAACTATTAATACGTCAACTGCTGTAATCCCGTGAATCGACTATTACGGAGGACCATAGTAAATAGAACCTATGGTAAACACCAAAACCTATACACTTTCCTTTTTTAACTAACAAAATTTGGTCCTATTAACTATGGTCCCCCGTAATATTAATACCAGGTATCAGGTACAAAGTATGGTGTATGATATACAACTGAAGGCCCTTGTCAGCAGCCCGCCCCGCACGCAACAAAAAAGCATGTACCGTTCTCGTTTTTCGTTTCTTATCGTTTCGTTTTATGTGTCGTGTGAATTCACTTCATTTCGGTTTCGGTTTGGTTTCGTCTGTTTTTTTTTTGTTTCTCGTATGATATCGTATATCGTGTCCGTTTCCGTTGCGTCTCGTTTTTTCTTTATTCACGTGGTGGCTTCCATTTGTTTCGGTTCGGTTCCGTTTGGGTTGGTGTCGGTTTTCGTTTCGTTTCGATTTTTTTTCCCTGTTCTGTTTTCGGTTTTGTTTTTCCCTTTTCGTTTTTGTTCGTCCCGTTTTCGTCTCATGTTCGGTTCGTGTGAAAGAAAATTCATTGTTTTTTTTTCTTGTTTTTGTTTTTTTTCGTTCTTGCTCTCTTTTCGTTTCGTTCCCGTTTCGGTCTCTTGTTTGTTTCGCTCCGTTTTGGTCTGAGCAGGTGGTGTTCTCCGATCAGACTGAGATCCTTTTGTCCAAAGAGGCCCGTGTGGTGACGTTCGTGTCCAAGAACGGGAAGCGCGAGACTAGCTCGCTTGAGAGGGTGCTGCAAGAGCAAAGGTAAGAGCGAGACGTGTTGCAGTCACTGCGTGCTGCGGTTCCGGCTGTGGCCGGCCGCCGGGGTATGTTAACGTCGGATGTTGAAGCACGCGAGTATTTTTATTTATTTTTTTTGCTTTTTGATTTTTGCTTGTGACTTGATTGTTATCTTGATCCTGGATTTTTTTTGCTGATCTTGGGTTTCGATCTTGATGTTGGTCGTGATTTTGATCTTGGCTTTTAATCTTGATCTTGGTTGGCGAATGGCCTTGATCTTAAAATTAAGGTCTCTTGTGCTTTCACTCTTATATAAGGAGATACGGCTACGCATCTCCCAGGGTATGGTATTGGCTGCCTGGTACGTTGTGATTACCTTGGGTCAAAGGCACAGTGTCTGGGTCGCCCATGGACAGCATTTCTCTCTCCCCCCGCTTCCCTCTCTCTCTTTATCTGTCTATCTCTCATTCTTATCGCCTCTCTCTCTTGCTACCCCGTTCTCTTCCTCTCTTTCTCTCTCTCCCCCTCCATCTCCCTATCTTGCTATTTTAAACCGGCGTGTGTATTCCCTAGTCCCTTTTTCTGGCCGCGAATTTCCTTTCGCCTATCCGGTATCCCCCAGCAACATCCCCTAGGTATCCCCTAGCAACATCCCCTAGGTATCCCCTAGCAACATCCCCTAGGTATCCCCTAGCAACATCCCCTACGTATTCTCCACCAACACCCCCTACTCCCTACCGTACACAGTAAGGGTCTCCCAGTGAGGCGGTGGTGTCGCAGACCTATATGACAGCCTTATGAGGCAAGCCAGCCGCCTTATTCACCCTAGGTTATGTATGAGTGCAAGTCCCCATTCCCGTCTAGCGATTTTGATCGCCTTAAGTATCGGACACCGCCTTCCTCAGACCGCCTCATGGAGCTACTCCTACCGGTATCACACGGGTGATGTAGATAGTACACCCCCTCCGATGAATTTCGGAACCGATTTTCTCCCAAACCAGGAAGGGGGGGGGGGGGTGTACTCATTATCGTGCACAACCGTAGTCGTATGACCATAGACCCTCGCATCCCTTCAATGCCGGGACGGAGCACGTCGGGTTTTCACCCGCCAGGCGGACATTGCTTACGCCAGCGCGTGAGGTGTTGGGCGAGTCGCATGAAGGGTGAGCTGCATCCTACTAAGAAGCGCTTTAGAGGCGGATTTTCTTGCATCTGGATGGCAGCATCAATTAATTGATTTAATTTCTGGCGTGGACACTTCCAGAGACAGCAATGTGGTTACTATGTAAATGCCTCGTGGGTGCCTCACCATATACACACTACGTGATACGATCATCCCCTTTTGTGCGGAGTAAAGGTTCCCCCCGCACAAAAATGATCTAACATGACCGAGGGGAGGGGGCAAACCCGATGAAGATGCCGGCTTGGGGAATATCTCTTCAAGATTTGTTTCCATAGATAGACGCGTCGCTCGGCGTTTATTTACGCCTGTCGCCCGCCGTTGTCGAAAAAGCCACCTTTAAAATTCGTCGGAGGGTGTGTGTTTTCTTATGACCCGTGTGATACGGTGTACGGTATGGCACCGACATGGCCTAGGATTCCCGGCACCTCCTTTCGGCTAGGAACGCCACCGCCTCCCCCTTGAGAACACCGCCTATTATCTATCAACATTGCATATCCCCTAAAAGCATCCCCTAGCTCCCAACATCCCCTATCCCCTAGCAACATCCCCTATTCCCTAACAACACCCCCTGTCCCCTAACAACATCACCCATTTTCTAGCAACATCCCCCATCCCGTAGCAACATCCCCTGTTCCCTAATGACACCCCCTGTTCCCTTACAACGCCCCCTATCCCCTAGAAGCATCCCCTATGTCCTAAGAACATCCCCTATCCCATATCAAAATCACCTTCCCGCTAGCAACATCCCCTATGCCGTGAAAACATCCCCTATTCACTAATAACACCCCCTCCTATTCCCTAACAACATCCCCTATCCTCTAACAACATCATCCATTCCCTAACAACATCCCCCATCCCCTAGCAACATCCCCTATCCCCTTTTGACACCACCTATTCCCTATCAACATCCCTATTCCCTCAAAACACCCCCCATCTCCTAACAACATCCCCTATCCCCTAGGTATATCCCCTATCAACATCCCCTATCCCCTAACACTCCCCCTCCTATTCCCTTACAGCATCCCCTATCCCCTGACAACATCCCCTATTCCCTAACAACCAAAATCACCTTCCCGCTAGCAACATCCCCTATGCCGTGAAAACATCCCCTATTCCCTAATAACACCCCCTCCTATTCCCTAACAACATCCCCTATCCTCTAACAACATCATCCATTCCCTAACAACATCCCCCATCCCCTAGCAACATCCCCTATCCCCTTTTGACACCACCTATTCCCTATCAACATCCCTATTCCCTCAAAACACCCCCCATCTCCTAACAACATCCCCTATCCCCTAGGTATATCCCCTATCAACATCCCCTATCCCCTAACACTCCCCCTCCTATTCCCTTACAGCATCCCCTATCCCCTGACAACATCCCCTATTCCCTAACAACCTCCCCTATTCCCTAACAACATCCCCTATCCCTTAACAACATCCCATATCCCCTATCACCACCCATTCCCCAACAACAGCCCCCACCCCCTAGCAGCATTCCCTATCCCCTAGCAACACCCCCTATTCCCTAACAGCACCCCCTCCTATTCCCTAACAACACCCCCTATCCCCTCACTACATCCCCTATTTCCTAACAACATCCCCTCCTATTCCCTAACAACACCCCCCATGCCCTTGCAACATCCCCTATCCCCTAATAACATCCCCCTAACACAACCTCATGCCCGTCGCCTCCTCCACTACCTGTTTGTGTCTCAGGGCGGACGTCACCAAGAGGGTCCGCTACTCGAACGAGTTGATAGCCCAGCTGCTCAGGCGCGCGTGATGATCGGCGCTCATCCAGACGACAAGCTAGGACATAACGGGACAGGACAAGACAGGACACGAGGCAACAAAAAACACCAGCCTTGCATTTTCTTCGTCCCGCGAAGGGAGTTGGGCGCGGAGCGAGGGGACATTTTTTCCAGATCGTCCAACAGCCCGTGTAACCGCTTCGAGACCCCTGTAAAAATAACAAAAAAAAAGACGAGCGCGGTGTATCCAGGCGTCTACTATTAGCCCCCTGTCGGACTTGATTACAGTACTAGGGGAAAACTGTCCTGTAGAAACGACGCTCACAGCATCAGCCGCGCGGGTCGACCAACGCGGACTGTTTGGTCGAGGGGTGATGGCCATAGTGCGCGGGACTCCAATGCGAAGAGTTTGCACCTAGGTTGGAGGATGGTGCCTACGATGTGTGGAACTCCCATGGGAGGAGCGTGCACGAGGGTTTTGGGGGGTGATGCCTTCAGCGTGTAGAACTCCGGTACAAAGGAGCGGTACGGACACCCGCTTAGGTATGTATGTATGTGCAGCATGAACCATCGCATACTGCATGCACACCACACCATTCCCTGCCTGGTGGTATGATCAGAATCGGGGGGGGGGGGGTTCTGTCGCGATACGTGGGTGGGTAGTCCCAGAGGGCTTCATGGTGCAATGTTAGCGCACAGCACTACGGTAATCAGTTCGCCATGCCGTGCGCGTGTGTGTCTTGCAGATCCTTGCCCGTATCACAGGGGGGTGATAAAATAACACGCCCCCCCCCCCCCCTCCTCATGGGACGAGTTTCGGAGCCGATTTCCTCCAAAGCATGTCTTAAGGGGGGGCACACACGACGAAAAAATGGTGGCTTTGAAAAAAAACTGGTCGAGAGCTTTGCGTATAGTAGGCGCATGCATGCTTCGCTCGGCGTTTGTTTGCACTCTCCCTGTTGTTGAGAAAATTATGGAGGGGGTGTGTTATCGTATCACCCGTGTGATATACGGTACTAGCTTTAGTGTAGGGGGGGGTGATATCTTATCAAACGTGTGATACGGTTTGTTGCTGTTCGAACACACCCCCTGCTACCACCCCTCCCAATGAGCCCGGGTTGATTGCTTTGTGTGGGTGGCGGATGCCGCAGCCGTCGTTTTCGGTTTGGACGTTTTTCCCCTCTATACTATAATCAAGTTGATCGAGCCACCAAAATGGGTCGTAAAAAAGACCCCCCTAGCCGCTCTGGCCGAAAATGTGAGCTACCTTTGAGGTCTGAGATGAAGTTAACAAGTGGCTTGTGTTTCCGGCCAGAGTTAGTGGTTTGTGGTATGTGTCAGCCTCACCTTTCATGCGTGGACAGGGGCATGGGCAGATTCTTGTTTTGCGCAGCTCGTCTCAACAGCCAGCTAGCTCTTGGTGGTGACATAAGAGGCGCCAGAGGATGGGGGGGTGGGAGGGGCGGGGTGTGAAGGGGTGGGTGGGGCGCGCTATGGGGCTATCTCGACGTCGCTGCTGTGTGTTGCTACCTGGTATGCTGTGTGTTGCTACCTGGTATGCTGTGTGTTGCTACCTGGTATGCTGTGTGTTGCTACCTGGTATGAAAGATGGCATGTTTTCCTTGTGCTCGCGCTATTGTGAGCATACACTGCAGGTGGCGATTTGTTTCGTCACAATATCTTGTTGCTTTTTTTTCTCGGCACAGAAAATAGGCGGGGAGGGGGGGAAGGCGGAGGCGGTGGGTGGATAGGGGGGGGTGGGGGCAGGAGGGGGAGAGGGGGGGGGGGGGGGGGGGTTACACCCCCTCCAAACGCAGCTTCCCCACACTAATTTCAAGTAGTTTGTCATCGAAAACGTGGAGAGGGTTACGTAGTGATTCCTTTTATTCCTACGTACGCACGGCATTTTTTTTTTCCGACACTAATTCCATGTACTTCGTCTTAAAATAAGTATTGGGCGCAGATGTGGAGAGGTTCATACAAGTGGTGCTGTGAGCGTTAAGAATAGTGCGTGAAGAGAGCCGTTGAAATGAGCGGAAGGCGGTGGTTTTGACGGGGGGATGGGGGATAGGGTAGGTAGGTGGGTAGATGAGTAGCCGGAACGAATCTGTAAAGTATCGTTAGGGTTAACCATTGAAAGGGATGACTCGGGACGTTTATTTTCCGGAAGTATGTGTATGTACGTACTCGTGCGTAAGACGTTCTTCGTCTGTAGGCGACTATAATTATGTCCTTAGTTTGTCGGCGACTATGAGATGTTCTTATTTAGTCGGCGACGGTAAGATGTTTACTTATGGTCTGTGGGCGACTACAACACGACGTTCTTCCTGCGGCAGTTTTTTGGTGGTAGCTGCGATGTCTTCGCTGATGTTCGTAGATGTGAGGTAGGTGTTGCTGTGTCGTCACGGGACTTTTATCCGCCCACCCATCCACCCACCCACCTTAGTGTGCGTAACTGTTTGATCTGTTGAGGTGCATAGTCAGCCCCGTTGTTGACGGCTTGCTGCGATGGGATCCGTTGCTTGTCGAGCGAGGTTATACAAGTTCGTCCCGTTCTGAAAGACGTTGATTTGATTGCTTGCCCACCGAAGTTCTGAACTTTTGTTTTCCAGGAAACATCACATCGGGCAGCCGTTGACATAGGGTCGACTGTTGCTTAGAGCAGTAGTAGCTCTCGCAATGTTGATTGTGAAAAGGTTCCGCGCCTTTGACAGATCATCGACCCCCACATCTCTTGATCTAGATCCTTCAGGGCAGATATATACATACTGTACATGATCTGTATGATCTGTATGATGTGTGTGGTCTAGCTCATGTTGTAGGGTGAGAGTCGTATTATCTGCATGATCTAGCCCATTTTTCCTGGGTTGGATCTGTACTACGCACAGATCCTGCACAATCTCTCACAACGGAAGGCGAGGAACTAGATCATCTACAGATAGATATGATCTATCTATCTGTCCGAGCCTTGGAAGGTTCTAGTCAGTCGCTCGCCTAGTAATAGTCCGGTTTCCCTCTGTGTTTCATCGAGGCGTCCGGTCCGCTCCACATTCTGAACGACGTGCGATCGGATCTATTGTCCGTTGAGATGTAAGTCGGGTCTCCTATTCTGAAGGGCTTGAGAATTTTAGGATCCGTCTGCCCATCTACGGTGGTTCATGAGTACGCCCTGTTTCTGAACGACGTGAGATGGAAGGGTTGATTTTTCTCGGGGGGCTTCGTTGGGCACATCAAAATAAAGGATTTCTTAGAACATTTTGGGGGGAGGGTATGGGGGGGCATTGATGTGAGTTGGGGAGGGGAGGGCGGGTGGGGGGCGTGGGTTGGGTCCGATGAAGCTTAAACCAGGTCGGCCGATCGTGCACGCGGAGGGCAGGGTAGGGTAGGGAGGGGGGAGGGGGGGGTGGCTCCGCGGTGGCCATGGGGTGGCTGCGAGCTGTGCGCCGTGCGCCCGGTCCCATACGCCCGTTTTAGTCGGAGGCTGTGGTGTGTTTGTTGGGAGAGAGAGGAGAGTGTTTTTTTTGTTTTTTCGGTTTGTCGGGCAAACGGTGTGTGTGCTGGTGCGTGGCTGGCGGCTGGCGGTGTTACTGTCCTGTTTTGATTGGCTGATGACGTGGCAATTGGAGGCACAAGTATCGAGTCCTTTTTCTGATTATTTTTGTGTGTGTGTTTTTTGGTGTTCACGATTAATTGAAATATAAATTCGTTTTTGTTTCTGACGGTGCACTCCTGCGATTTTAGGGTATGGGTACGTACTCGTGTATGTCAGGGTTGGCTGACCAATGATTGAATATGAATTATAGGGAAAAGCCTTATTATACTGTAGCACAGCAGTAATGATGGGTGTTCCTCCCGGGAAATAAATCACGAGTAAAAGCAAGAGCCATTGATTGCCCTGTTCCGTAAAATCTGGCTAATTTATTTTGGGAGCCCTTGAGGAGAAGAATGTCCGAACCAAAGTGACGGCTATACATAGGGCTTGCGTCAAGCATCGGTCACACCAACAAACAGCCTGGGGTGCGAAGGTACTACAGATAAGGCGTTGCCGAGCCCCGAGCTGTCCTGTTGACCTTGGAGGCATCCAGGAGTCACTGAACTACAACAACAGTAGGATCTGAGCCACTACTACTATTAATACAGAGTAGCGATGATGGGGATGATAGTGAGTTGGATCTTTAAGAATATTGTGCCGCGGTTTTAGTATGCTCTCCGCAGAGAAGCCACTCTTCTCCCGGCCGCTACCCAACCCCCTGCGTCCACACCACCTCTACTTCCGGGCCACGCCCGCCCCACGCATCGTCACCCCCCTCGGTGACCTCGGCAAAAGAACGGACTAAATAATAATGATGCCGCTTATTGAATAATACCGGTACCTGGTATGCCGGTATTCGTACGAAAATAGTTGTGCTCTTTGACGTTCCAGTTGTCCCAGCCTGGTACAAAAAAAACAACGGCAAACGAAAAAACTCACTAAAAAACAGGCGCAGCGGCATTTTCGTAAAAACAACCCGAAAAAAACACGTTTTGGGACAGAGGCGTAGGTAGATAGCTACCGAAACTGGCTGTGCCGGGTGCGGTGTTATGTTTTATATGTTCATATTATCCACCATCCGTCGATACTATTAATAGTGGGAGCGCGCAGCGGTACGACTGCATTGGGTATATTCTACCGGGTATTCTACTCCACTACGTGCGGCTCGAAAATGCCCTTTTGCTTTTTACAAAGACTCACTAACAAACACGTATGATACGTACCAGGTACCTGGTACTCATGCACTGGTACGTCAAGATCTGCTGCAACATTATTAGTTGACAGGGAGTATATTAAACAATTTTCATGGCGTCACGTTCAAACTGTGTTGTAAACCAACTTTCGATTGTCTTGTGTACCCCGACCTTCGCGTGTCGATCTGCTGTTGTATCAGTGTACGAAATGGTACAGGTACTATCGTCTCGTCGACCCTGGTAGCTGGTAGCATCCAGGGGAGTCACCGGCCAGTGAGTAGTCAATCGCTACAGTAGGGAAATAATGGAAAACGCGCGAACAGTTCACGCAGCTTGCAAAGTTGATTTTCGATCGATCTGCCGATTGGTTGAACTCACAGCTGACGTACTCTTTTCGTTTTTTATTAAAAACATATTCCTACGAATTGCAAATATACGTCAGCTGTGAGTTCGATCGATTGAATAGGTAGTTATGAGTGATCCATGTTGAAGATCATGCTGCACATTGTCAGATGGCAAGAGGAATAATAATAATTGAATAGGTATAAATAGTACGTAGTCAACTTTGAACGCTGCGTAAGGCGACCGTTCTGTATACACTTACAATTTATCGTACGAACGCGTTATTAAGACGTAGTGCATTCGACTTACACCTGTCAGTATACATACGATGTACAAAATAGGACCTATGGTACACACAAAAACCTATATATTTCTATTTTTACTAACAATAGTTAGTCCTATTTACTATAGTCCCCCGTAATACGTACCTGGTACTGGATACTCAGTTTCGCAAGTTGTGCTTCTTACTATGTACCTGGTATGATAAGTCGTTCGCGCATGCCCTACATTTATTTCTCGTTGAGGATACGAACCTGGTACGTACGTACCAGGTACGTATTTTACTTTTATTTTTTTCGTCTCATCTACTTTATTCGCCCTCCTTTTCTCTGCCCATCCTATTGTATTATTAATATTAATAGTAGTATTACATACCGGTACGTACCAGGTAATAGTACCGGCGAGCAGCATTATCGATGAACACAGCAGTATAGTGCTAAAAGGAGATCATATGGCATGTCATCATGTCATTCATGCAGATTGTACAGCTTCCACCTTCCACCCGACTACATACATGATGAGCACAGCTTGATTGATTATACACCAACCAGAGGCACACAGATCTACTATATTATTACTATTAATATCATACGGTAGTATATATATAGCTGTTCAACGATCTTTCGGGCACAGATTAGATACAGCAGCACGCGAAAGATCGTTGATCTTTGTGAGCGATCAGTCCGACCAAATGGATGCCCAAAATAAGCCACCCCCTCCGCCTCCTCTGTTAGTTTATTATTAATAGTTGGCGCGCTCGGACAGGAATGAACTGTCAGGACTGTCAACAGCAAAAAGAGAAAGGACGTACTGTCGTATCCTCTTCTCGTCGTCAAGTATTACGGGGGACCATAGTTAATAGGATCAAATATTGTTAGTAAAAATCGTTAAACCTACCAGGTACCCTGGTAGGTTTTTATGGATACCATAGGCCCTATTAACTATGGTCCCCCGTAATAGTACGTACGAGTATTATTGTCGCGTAGTCGGCGTTGTCGTGTCAAAAGACAAAACGCGGCGCAATCATCACTACTATTATATCACATGTCTAAATCTAGCGCTAGATGAAATCTACATGCAGCATGGAAATGGCGGTTACATTCGTCCCAAAAAATGGCAGTTACATTCCCAACAATCTCTCTATTAATAGTCGCGGGGCGCCTTGCATGGCCGTTCTATCGCTCCGCCCACCCAAGGCCCCCCTTTCGTTTTTGGGTCCAAAGCTGCTAGGGGAATCTGTCTCTCTCGTCAATTGCTCGCGGCCGACGCCCCCCACCGTCGCCGTCGTCTTGCAGGCCATGATGTGCGTGAGGCAACAGCATCGAGCACAGCCGAGCCAATGCCAAAGCTAAAACCGTTCGTTGTGTTGTTGATGAAGAAGCAGTAGTAGTAGAACAGAGCGAACTTGGCCTCGGCGGCGGCGGCGGCGGCGGCGGCGGCGGCGGCGGCGGCAGTAGCGGCGGCGGTGACTGACTGGCTGGCCTGAGACGGCTGACCGACCCTCTGTAGAGGAACAGGGGGCGATGGGGCCATGGTAGACAACTTCTGGACGGTGCTGTTGTACACATGGCCCTATGCGTGTATCCCGGTGGCCTTCTCCGTGGACGCCAGGCTGCGCATGCGGTGGCACCTGGAGGACGTCTCCAAGCCCGCGGCGGGCTACCGGTTCAGGGGGGCCAACGTGCAGATGGTCTTTACGTCGAGGGTGAAGGAGACGGAGAAGTTCCTGGGAGGGTGGAGCGAGAGCCACGAGCGGTCGAGGTGGTTGGATTGCACGAACCTGTGGCCGCTGGCCGTGGTCGGCCCGGCTGTGTTTGTGTTCGCCGCGGAGTGGAGCTCCGGGCCCGTGTCGATGCTGCTGGTCTGCACGCCGTTCGTGTTTTTGGCTGTGTTCTCGCTTACGCTGAGCCAGGTGTGTGTTGGGGTTACGCTGCCCGACGGAAAATATGTGTGAGTAATGTACGTATGCCTACAGGTACGTACGTAGTACAGCAGCAGTGCCGGTGGTTATATATTATCTACGTACTTTTAAACTACCAGTATACAACAACAGGGTTCTATGATACGATTTGTCGCACCATAGAATACGTAAAGGCTTTCTGGCGTGTAATCGTTGTGATGCTGTAGCTATTCTCGTAGGATCCGATGTCGGCTCAAGGAGTGATGAGGTGCCGTCGTAGTTGATCGTGAGTGGGTTTTATGGTCTGAGTTTGTCTACGCGTGAAAAAGTACCAAGTACGAGGTACCTGGTAGGTATTATCGATGTACTCGTAGGGCCAAGTGAGAAGGTGCCGTGCAGAGTACAGCGTACCATGTTTATTGTACCTTACATATGAACACTACTATATATGAACACGTAATGTCTGCTGTCGTAATGGTAATCAGCGCTCGCGTGGGCTGAGCATGAACAACACGATGCCCACACACACAATTAGCAACGGTGATGTGGCTATGTAAACACGTAAAAATAGGCCTACGCGTATACTATGCCTACAGACCGTTGTCCTTACGAGTGTATATAGTGCCTGGAGCTATGACGTATGCCCCTAACGTCATGCGTGGTTGTTGACTCGCTATGCTCGGTGCAACACTCGAATAGATAAGCGCACGTACATGCGCCACAGTCAGCTGTGACGTTACCAAACTGGCCCGACACTCAGCTTCTCCATTCGGATCAGGGACAGGTTGATCGCGCGTGCGTGTGAAACGTGGCTCCCCCCCTGAGTGATCCCAAAGGCGAGCGAGCATCAAGGACAGCACACAACCCCTACCACCAACTTTCTGACCGCCGCTCTGGCCACTGCTCGACTTATCGCACGGCCATACACCGAACAGTTGACGAGGAGTAGGGTCTACGAGGGTCGGCCAAGGGATGAAGGTGCACGTAGGAGTCTCCAGGAAGGGAAAAAGGGGGATACATATTACTGTAGTTCAGAGTGATAAAAGAGAAAATACTGCTGCGGTATTAGAAGATGCCCGATTCAAGCCGGAATGGAACATGTACGATATATTGTCGGAGGGCAAAACTGAAAATAAAAAATGGCCCTACGTATGTATGTACAATGCGGCAGGTGACGATATTCGTGAGCCTGCTGGTGTCCCCCGTGGTCAGCGTGATATACGGCGTCATGAATCGCGGTCCGGGGAACGGAGACGTGCGATCGATGCTTTGGTCCCAGGCTTTCATCGTGCTGACCGCCGTCTCGCTGGCCTGGAGCGCCCGCGACATGATCAGTCTGCGCAAGACAGCCGCTTCTGTCACCGCCGTCGCTGCGGCCGCTGCCGCCACCACCGCCGCCACCACAGCCACAGCTACCACTACCGCCCCCGCGACTACGGCGGACCTCTTGCCCAACGGCACCGCTCACGACGACAACGACGACGACGCCAACAACTACAACAACGTCAACGTCAACCACCCTGTCACCCACATCGACGAGCAAGAGGGAGACAGCCCCCAGCGGCCGACAGACAATCTCGTCACCCATATCGACGTTGGAGATCCCGAACGCTCGACAGACAACGACCATGTCACCCGTATCGAAGAAGGAGACCCCCAACAACGCCCGCCAAACAGCCATCATGTCGACCACCTCGGCGAGGACGCCGACGAAGCAGCAGTAGCAGCAGCCGCAGGAGGTGGAGGAGGAGGAGGAGGAGCAGGAGGAGGAGGAGACACCACCCAAAGCCCAACAAGAGAGGAAGTTTTTTCGCCAGAGAGCTGCATATTTCAGGCCGCGGAGGCGCTGCTCTCCGTCCACCCCGGCTCGATCGCGGACGAAGACTGCGCGCTGGAAGCCCTCTCTGTGACGGTAAAGCAGGTGCCGCTGCAAGGCTTGACCGTGGATACCCCTGTCCTGCAGACAGCGAACGCCCTACACGCTTGGCGTATGGTTATCCAACACCAGGGGCAGGTGGAACGAGACATCCGCGAGACGGATCGGTGGGGAACACTGGAGCAAAAACTGGTCAGCATGAATGCGGGCATGCCGTTCGTGGTGGGCATCGCTCAGGTGGGACAACTGTTTTCGAAGCAGGCAAGATTGGCGTGTTTTTTAGAGCTTCGAGAATCATGATGAACCGCGCTTTCTCCTCTGCTTCGCGTACGGTGCTGATTGTTTGTCTCATCTCTGCATACGGATCTTATACCGGACTGAAATAAGTAAGGGTACGTTGTCGGAGTGAAAAATCACTAGTACGAGCGCTACACACAATGAAGCCGCTTATTCTCATCTCAACTCATCGTGATAAAAAAGAACCTGTTTAATCTCGTCCATCTCAACGGATCCTAAAATTGGAGTTTTTTCTCTCATATACCTCATACGTTATCTCAACGGCTCTTTAAAAGAAAAAGTGTGAAACTATGTTTCGGTTCTCTTTCTCATCTAATCGCCAACGGATCTTCAATAATTGAAAAACCTAAAAAAAAAACACAGGGAGTCTTGTTGGGGGCGTCTCAGCTCGAGAGAAGTAACGCCTTCGGAACCGGCCCCGTCGGGGCAATCTTCTACTTCTCTCTCGTGGCCTTCGCCTCGTCGGTCGTCGCTTCCACCGTCCTGCTCGTCCGGATGCTGGCGCTGATAAACCGGGCCACTGAGGGTCTCGCCGCGGCGGCGGGGCGAACGGAAACCGCCATGGAGACCTTCGTCGACATGCGGAGCTGGGGAATCCTCCGGCACGGCGACATAGGCTGCCTGACGCACATCGCGGCCAGAAAGGGTATGGCCCGGGTCCTCGATGTGCTCGTGCAGCACGGAGCCAACCCGGTCGCGGTCGACTCCATCGGGCGGACCCCGCTGGAGATAGCCAGGGTGGAAGGGATGGAGGATGCCTGCGAGTGCCTCGAAATTTTGACCGCGGCGACCTGGAGCGACGAGTGCACTTTGCTGTCTTCCACCGGAAGGATGAAGTCTAGCAGATTGAGGTCTCCCAGAGGGGCCGGGAAGTCCGGGGAGGGGGGCGGGGGAGAGGGGGGAACGGCGCGGGGCGGCGACGGGGGGGGGGGCGACGGTACAGTGTATCGATGGGGCCGGATTCAGAAGGTCGCGGAGTCGGCGGTGAGGTGGATTCACCACAGCGGACGCCCGTCCAAAAAACGGAGCGGGAAAGTCGGGGTGGAGCCGCTAGGCCCTTGCGCCTCTTCTTTTTCCTCCTCCTCCTTTTCCTCCTCCTCCTCCTCCTTGTCACCGTCGTCGCTTCTGCCTGCCCCCCTTTCGATCTCGCTTGCGGGAAACAGTGACCCAGCTTGCGGTGAACCTTTTTCTCCCTGCCCACCGTCCGGGGGGGCGGAGGGTCGCGAACGAACCGACGCTGTGGCCGTCGCATCGTCATCAGACCAGCGAGGTATTACCAACAGCATCAGCAGCCCTCACGATGAGGGGGTGGGTAGACGGGGGATAGGAAGGACAGGGGTAGGAGGGGAGGTGGAAACAGAAATACCACAGGGAAGGGGGGGGTCGGACCGCGTCGCTCAAGGACACATGAGCGAAATCTCAGACCGGTCAGCAGGACGAGGTGACTCGATGTTAGGAGCGGATGGGCGAAATGAAAAAAACACTCGCAGTCATCCGGAAGCCGCTATTGGGGGTTCCGTTGCCCAGAGAGTGTCGAAAAAACCCCGCGGGGCAGAAAACACTAAAAACGAATCGAAAACGGACGTAACTCTCTATCAAACGTTCGGCGGAGCGAGCGGAGCAAGCGGTGCTGCATCCGAAAATATTTTAGCGATTCCGACGCTTCCCCTACCTGCGACCGCGGAAAGGGATCGCCCAGGGGGGGGGTCCTCGACAGGTCACCAGCAGCAGCAGCAACAGCAACTGGGCGCGGGGGTGGGCGGGTACAGTAGCAGCAGCTGTGTGCGCGGTGCGGGGGCGGCGAGGGCGGTGGCCCCCGACGAAGAACTCCGCAGGAGCAGCAGCAGCTTGAAAGCCAGAGCTTTGTCCACGACGCTCCTCCGCAGAGCCTCCACAGCAGCGGCAGGGACGACGGCGGCGGGGGCATCCAGCTCCGGCCAGACGCGGCAGCTAACCCTGGGAAACGTTGCCTCGGGCGCTATCACCTACTCCCCTACCCAGTCAGTTCTAAACATCACGTGGGCGCTTCGCCGGCTGCGACCGCTGGGCACCCCGCGCGAGAGAAGGACGGCGTTCAGGGCTCTCCGAGAGTCGAGCCCGTTCCACATTCCCCCGATGTATCTCTTGTCCTTCGTGGACATGGCAGCGCTGGGAGAGATCCCGAAGAGGACCGGGGACCGGTTTCTCGGGCACGCGTCGGCGAGACCTGTGACTGGGTGCGAGCTAATGACAAGGGCGGACGAGCTTGGCGAGGACCCTGTGGTGGTGTACGTGTCCCACAGGTGGCTGGAGCCGGACTTTAAGAACCCTGACGATCACAGCAAGGCCCGGTTTTACCAGGTGTGGTGTGGTGTGGTGTGGTGTGGGGTGGTGTGGGGTGGTGTGGGGTGGGGTGGGAATGGGGGTGGGGTGGGGGTGGTACAGTGTGGTATTGGGTGGGGTGGGAATGGGGGTGGGGTGGGGGTGGTACAGTGTGGTATTGGGTGGGGTGGGATGGTCTTGGGTGGGGTGAGGTGAGGTGGGGTGGGAAGGGAGGGGGTGGCGGGGGATAAGGAGTAGTGCCCTGCGACGGCGTGCGGTATGATGCGATGTGATACCATACGATGATATGTAGTGCGAAGTAATGCTGTGCGATGCGACGTGATGCGATATGATGCGACTACAACGGTAACGGAAACGACGGCATCGGCGATGACCGTGTGTGGGAACATGACTGCGATCGGTGTTGCTCAACGGTAGTGTTGGTAGCGAAGAGTTTTCCCTCGAACAAAAGCTCCGACTGATAACAGGTATCAGCTTGATCGTAAATATATCGTACATGGCGACAAAATATCAAAATGTTCGTTACATTTACAAGCAGACAAATGGTAGGCATTCGGTATATCATAGATCAGACGATCAGGCGATAACAGGCATTCCGGATCACAACTAGACTATCTATGACCACAGCCGTAAGTTTAAAAAGGAGTACCAAAGAGTCGTAATGCCGTGCATGGCGGGGAGGAGGGGGGGTATGCGAATGCCACCCTGTCGATAATGGTTCCTCACTCGACATCAAGGTAGCGGCACATTCGGGACGATGAGGCCGACCCGCCTGCGCACAGTTTTTACGCACGCACGCGCATCATCACACCAATCTTGTCTCGTTGTCATGGTTCGCAACCCCAAGGTTCACGCCTTGACTCGTTCACTACTGTAAAATAATCCTTCTCTTATTCCAAGCAATGTTTCCCCCCGAAAGCGGAGGGAGTTCCGAAAGGGTTAACTGGCGTATGTTTTACGTAGCAAGACAAGTGTCGATTAATCGGCTACTAACGCGCATTTACGGCCCCCGAAATATTTTGTCATATCACAAAAGTCGCATTTGTTGCGCGTCGTTTGTGATGGCACCTCGTGGCCCTTCCCCCCTCCCGTCCCCATTTCCCCCCCTCCTCCTCTCCACAATCGCACCATTCGCGCACCTCACATATTTACAAAAGTCCAAGGTGTAGTTTTGATGGGCCTCGACTGTGACGGCGCCTTGTGCCCCCCCCCACAGCTGTATACTATACCCATCTCTGGCTCTGAAAGAGCTCATACAGGAAAACAAAAGCAATTAATTCGACTCCATATGCAAGAAAGTACGCGCAAGGTCCCCAAGCCCATCTCACAAGCGGTTCTCCATAGGATGCAGCTAACCCATCATGTAGCTCCCCGAGCGCCTTGCGGTGCTTCGCGTTTGGTGCAAGCAGTGGCCGCTTGGTCGATAAAGACCCGGCATGCTCTGTCCCGGCATTGTAGGGATGCGAGGGTCTAGGGTAATACGACCACGGCCATGCATGACGTGAGCACACCGTTCCCACCTCTCCCCTCTTCGCGCACTCTCCATTCGTCTCCACGACGGCCTTCGAAGGTCTTCCATAAAAATACTATGACCGTATTGGCAGAAGCACATACGGTACTCGCCGTGTGACAATAACGAGTGCGGTAGGTGCTGCTGTGGGTATACGTGTATGTGCATTGCGTTGATGTGGGCGAAGGGAGCATGGTTGTTACCAGTTCAGAACACAACCTGCTGTGGCCCCGTTCCCCTCCTCCCGGAGGAACTCCTCCTCTTCCTCCTCCTCCTGCTCCTCCTCCTCCTCCTTCTCCCCCGCCCACCCTCACCCCGGTTCTCTCCCCGCCCTCCTCACCTCCTTTTGTCCCCCCCGTCTCCTCATCCCTCACCCCCCCCGCGCTTGTTCCTACCACCCCCTCCCCCTCTCTGAATCCCGTGTTAGGTTTGCTACCTGGTGCAGAAGCTAGCGAAGAGGATGGGTCGAATGTCTCACGAGTTCTACGTGTGGATCGACTACGCGTGCATAAACCAGCAGGTAACAAGCCCGAAGCGAGGGCTTTACGTACTCGTACGTAGCATTCCTGTTTCTCACTACATGTTAAGGAGGAACATAATAATATTATCATAACTCAATGTGGTGTGTGAACATTATGGGGATACCTGGCTTTTGGGTCCATCGTAGGTTCTGATTAGATCATAACCCCCCCCCCCCGTAAGGCCTAGGTTTCCTATTCTCTGTTTTTTTTCTGGCCGCGAAAATAACCCCCGTTCGGGCCAGTTTAGATCGTTTGTGTAGGGTGGAGAGCCCCAACACCGCACAAGGGGAACTCTCGTATCACGTAGTGCGCACTAGCATGTGGTAAGCTTCTGCAAGCGGCCACACCGAAACAAATTAATTATTTCGAAGCTTTCATCCTTATGCAAGAAAATCCGACTTACACGAGCGATTCTTAGCACGCAACCCACTCTTCACGCGACTCGCCAAACACCCCACGGTATTTTCGCGCTTGGTGCAAGCATCAGCATTGTCTTCCTGTTCGGTGAAAACCCGGCACGCTCCGTTCCGGTATTGTGGGGATGCCAGGGTCTATGGTCATACGACTACGGCCATGCATGACATGAGTACACCCCTCCCTTATTTGCTCCCCCCCTGGTCTCGGAAGGGATGCGTGGTCAATGGTCAAAATGGATAAGGAAAGCAACGAATGAGTACGCTCTCAACCCCCCCCCCCATCGAGTACACCCCCCCCCCCCTCGCATCACGTAGTGTTTATGGTAAGGCACCCACGAGACAGTTACATAGTACCCCCATATCTGTCTCTGGAATTTTCCACATCGGAAAATAAGCTAACTCATTGAAGCTGTCATCCATGTGCAAGTCCGCCTCACAAGTGGTTCTTTTTAGGATACAGCTCACTCTCCATGCGACTCGCCGAACGCCTCACGGCGCTTCGCGCTTTGTGCAAGCAATGTCTGCCTGGTGATTGAAAACCCGACGCGCTCCGTCGCGGCATAGGCATGCGAGGGTCTACGGTCATACGACTACGGCCAAGCATGATACTGAGTACACCTCCCCTCCCCGCCCTTGGAACAAGCTCGAACTGGACAAAACATCGGGTAGGTCTCGCTTGGAACTGGCGCTGGTGAGTGTTTGTAACTATCGTCAACTGGGTGCACTTGAGGAGGGCATATATATAGAAATAAACCGTTTTCCCGGAGATTTCGGGAGGATGTCACAGATCTCTGGCTTCAGATCTCCGACTTCATATATCCGGTTTCAGATCTCCGACTTAAGATCTCTGGCTCCAGGTCTCCGGTTAGATCTTCACCTTCAGATCTCCGCAAACATAATCCAGCTTCATAGCTTCAGACCTCCGATTTCAGATCTCTGTATTGAGTCACCCCACGGTAGAGGTTCCACGTTTTGGGCGAAAGGTTTCTGACCGATTGAGTTCCCTATGTGAGGAACCTGCAGTGATGATGAAATTTTTACTCATGTATTCGGTTTAGGACCGGCGCATTAAAGGGCTGGTCGGGTGGTGCGAAATAAAATCTTCCAACTTTGGTATCGGGTGAGATATTGAGCTCCTAATGTGAGGGGCTCAGGAACTTCTGGTGCACCCCCACCGTGGGATGGCTCTATTCATCGCATTCATATCTCCGGCTTCAGATCTCCGGTTTCATATCTCCGACTTCAGATCTCCGTCTTCAGATCTTCGGCTTCAAATATCCGACATCAGATATCGGATTTCGGATCTCCGGTTTCAGATCTCCGGTTTCAGATCTCCGGTTTCAGGTCTCCGGTTTCAGATCTTCGGTTTCAGATCTCCGGCGCAGATATCTGTGTACAGATCTCCGGTTTCTGATCTCCGCCTCCGCTCAAGCTCAAAAGGGGCCCCTATACGTTCTATCTTCTCCATCTCGCTCGTTCGGTGGTGAAATTTAATTCCCCCCCCCTTCCCCATGTCTGGTTGGTCAGTGAAAACGAGGCCTGCTCCGTCCCGGTATTGTAGGGATGCGAGGGGTCTATGGCCATAGGACTACGGCCATGCATGACAGGAGGACACTACCCTTTCCTGTATTAATTTCTTCCCTCCCTCCCCCCCCTCCCCCATTTGCATAGGACCCAACCGAAGACCGACTCGCTTTGCCCTGCGTGTTGGACTCCTGCGACGTCATGGTCTACATAGAGGACGACGAGTACTGGGACCAGGCGCTGTCCAGGACGGAGCACTTTCTGTTCCACAAGCTTCGAAGGCTGAGGCCGCCGCCGAGCGGAACCTGCGTGTACGACGACGACGTGTTCAGCCTCAGCAGCGACGGGGAGAGGTTGACCCAGCGAAGCTACGCTGAGACCCGTGCAAGGTATGCAGACAGATCAACCATCTACTGTACAGTAGATCATCTACGTAGATCTCACGACCTAGATATGCGGAAACCCGCGCAAGGTGTTCGTCACACGGATGGGACAGATTATTATCTAGATCATCTAGGTCCTTATAATTGCCGTGGAGCTACTCCGAGACCCCCACAAGGTACGCATCACACATGGGAAATATCACGACCTCACCATCTAAATTTTCTACCTGTAGGTCCTACTATTTCCCTTGAGCTTCACGGAGACCCGTGCAGGGTACCGTATGCATCACACATGAGACGGACAGAAAACATGTTAGAGTAGATCATTCTAGGCCCCTGTGTTTTGTCGTGCAGCTAAGCGGACCCCTGCGCGCGAGATACGTAGCATGCGCCATACATCTGGCAGCTCACGATGAAAAAAACTTCGACCTGGGAGGGTCCTAAATTTCCCGTGGAGCGCTAGCTACGCGGAAACCTGTAACCCGTGCTACGATACGAAAGGTGGCGTTTTCTTGTTTTTTTTTTCTGGCTACGGGGCTCCTTAAGACCACTGACAGTACTGAAAAAACTAACAATACTACCCAACAAGGCATGCCTTCTCGCCATTTTTGCTTTACAAATATAAACCAATAGAGCTGACCACATATTCGAGATCTGGTCTGATTGGCTTAGGGTCAGGGTTAGGGTTGCTCTGATTGGCTCAGGGTTAGGCTTAGGATTAAGGTTAGTTTCTATTCGTCTCGTACAAGGCGTGTGTCAATCATTTTCTCAAATAAACGATAGGTATCCCTCGTATGAACCGGACATTACGGACCTGCGTCCGGCAGAGGTCAAGCGTCCATTTTTTTATATCAAAAATCAGTTTTTGGGCAACATAAATAGTGCTCCTTAAGTGAGAAGCCCCAGAAAAAATAAGCGCTAACCCTATAAGGTAAAAGCACACGCCTGTGTTAAGTTGACGAAGTGCGAGAAACTGTGTATTACGTAGTGCAGATTCACACCCGTCGAACTTTATGTGCGCCAGAAAGAGCCGTAAGCACGTATTGGTGTGTACCATAGAAATCAGGGTTCTATCTGACCCCGAATGATCTAGATACTTAAATTGGGATCTGATCTGTTCTGATCTGTCAGATGTGTGCAGGGTGAAAGGTATGCGTCCTCCCTTTTGAGAGTCTGAGCCATGCTGAGGTAGGGGAAGTAGTCCAATGCTGGGTCACTATGTCCGGCAGTACAAGGACTGTTTGGTGTTCTGCAAACATACTCGGGAGAGAAATAGGCCGTAGGTGGTTGTGTGTCGTATGTAGTTAATAGGATTAGTGCGGCCTCGCGGTTGCGCTCCGCCCGGGGGGGTTTCGGCCCCGGATTTCACATTAATACCAAAAATTGTCCATACGTTTTCCGGATAACAGGCTCCTCGCTTGAGCAAGGAGCTTTACATGTGTGATTATCTCACCACGAGGCCCGATTTGGTTTTATTTGTCAATTGCACGATCCACCCCGACGAGCGAAAGCTCAATGGCTAGTCATATAATAATTCATTGTTTTACTATACAGGTAGAAGTGCAAATGTATCACTCCATGCGGAAACATAAGGACCGTTTAGACATTAACAAGAAGACCAAGTGGTCCTCATATTGACCGACACCCAGAGTGATATTTGGCAGGCGTTTCTCATTTGAAGAGTCCCGGAACTCAAAACAATGCAGAGGCCCAAGAATACCCCCCCTCCCTGTGCACAAGGACGATGATCGTATCACGTTGTATGTATATGGTAAGGCACCCACGAGGCAGTTGCGTATTAAACCCGCTGCTGTCTCTGGAAGTGGTCACACCACAAAATAAACCAGCTCATTGACGCTGTCATCCATATGCAAGAAAACCCGCCTCAACATCGTTTCTGAGTAGGATGCAGCTCACCCTTCATGCGACTCGCCCAACACCTCACGCGCTGGTGCACGCAATGTCTGCCTGGTCGTTGAGAACCCGACGTACTTCGTTCCGGCGCATTGTAGGGATGCGAAGGTCTATGGTCCTACGACTACGGCCATGCATGATAATGAGTACACCCCTCCCCCCCTGTCATATGCACCACTCTGGACGGACAAGTAAGGACCGTTGGGGTACAGCTATGAAACCCATCGGTCCTTACATGTTTTACTTGTTACCTTTCGTGGCGCCGTCCCGACCGGTTTTCATATATTTTGTTCATCGTCGTTGTGCTCGGACATATGATGTGTGTATACACATACCCTGAGATTTCCTATCCCTTACAGCTTCTTTCAAGCGAGAACCCCACCCCCATCCCCCTCTCAGCCTAGAATAGAATTTGGTTGCTCACGTGCATAACTATCACCAAACCCAGGATCTGTGATGGCCTGTTGTCTCACCAGATGGCCTGAGTATTTTGGGTCTCGAGCAGTGCATATTATTGTTTTTTCTGAACGTGGGCCTCGAACAAAGCGCCTGAGAAATCTGCCGCTTCCCAGAGAAATGACTGACCCACCTCTCCCCTCCTCCCCCTTTCCCCTCCCCTCCACTCCTTTCCCAGGTTTATACACAACCCAGCTAAGGGAGCCCTTGCCAACGAGACGGATCGCCTCTATCTATGGACTCTAGTGCTAGCCCTCGAGTACGAGGACGTCTACATATACCAGCCGGCAGGAGCTGGGGGACAGACAGCGGAAACGAGTTTCATGAAGCTCCTTCGCGAGACCGTTTTCGTCAACACCTGTGTGGACCCCCGGCAAGCGGCGGCGGAGCTAGCCACACGCGACGCAGCTTCGAGAGGGGAGGGCAAGGGCTCCGAGCCGGGGTACTGGCTCGCGGAGGAGAAGAAGGAGCTGGAAGGGGGAGGAGGGGCGGGGGGGGGGGGCGGGGCTGCGGCACCCGGAAGAGTTGAAGGAGAAGTGGGATGGGCGGGGGCAGAAAGAAGGGAGGAGGACGTGGAAGGGGGGCGGAGATTAACAGAGAACATGCTAGAGACAGGAGTGGAGGGGGAGGGAGGGGGGGGAGGACGAGCAGGAGGAGGGGGGCAAGGAGGGGAAGGAACGGGAGGGGGGGGGGCAGGAGGAGGAGGAGGAGGAGGAGGAGCCGGAGAACATCGTGAGACAGAACGAGGGCGGGAGGGAGGGGGAGGGAGGAGGGACGGGCAAGGGAAGGAGCAGGACCAGGAAAACGATCGGTTCGTCTTGAAACCGACGGAGCACCGAGGCCCGGAACACTGGAACGGAGACGATGATCGACCATGGAGCGGAGACGACGACCGTCGAAGAACTGGTTCTCGATCTCAACCCACAGCAACCGCTATTATTGCTGTTACGCCCCTCGATACAAGCGGTGGCGGCCAGTCAGTCGAGGGAGCTAACCAGCAGGGTATCGCAGTCGCAACCAGCCCTCTCATCGCCGTCGGGGGGAACGAGTACGACGACGGCAGCGGTAGCATTGCTGGTTGCCGTAACTTCTCCCCTTCTGATAGTCCTAGCAGCGGGAAGGAGGGCCGACGGGAAGAAGGTTTCACGCCGGAGACGACGGGGAGACAAAACAGAAGCAGCAGCAACAAGAGCAACAGCGGTAGCGGTCACATGGTTTTGGTAGACGGGTCCGAAAGCGGCGGGCTCCAATCAGGGCTGTCTCGTGCTGCTGCTGGCAACAGCGATGGTGGCGATGGTCGTGGGGGTGGCGACGAAGACGTCGACGACACTATTACTACGAGTACCGCGACGGCGCGACCCAGAGCGACCAGCAGTGCAGCGGGTGGCGATATAGAAACAGGGGCTATTGTTGTATAAACATCAAAGGCAAGCGACGTGCATAAAATTGTATTGTACATTCTCCGTGATATTTGTTTTTGTCCATCATCTACGAGGAGGACTTTAAAACCCCGGGTTTCCCTTCCGTCGTTATAAGCACCACGATTTAGAAGGAAACGCCACTGTCTTTGCACCTGCTCTTGTATAGGCGTCGCGTGATATCATGTCATCATCCTTCGAGGTGCTCCCTCTATCTCATGCAGTAGTCGCTGTCTCGTGAACACCGACAACTCGCAAAAAAGGGTAGTTTGATTCAAAATAGTGCCCCGCCGAGTATCCGTTCGATATATGAACCCAAATCAGCGTACTCTCTCTTTCGCTTTCGTATTCTGCGGAACTAGTGTGGCAACGACTGCCGACATAACAACATATCACTGCCGAGGACTAACAACGTCGTCTCTGCTAATAGTACTCCCGACGGATTTCTTTGGCTCCTATGGCATTGAAGACAGACGCAAAGACAAGCGATGAAGGGCCTGGCTGGTTTCCTTACCTTCGTCAGTTTTTGTTCAGTGTGCTAAAAGGCACACCCCCTCGAAGCGAACAGAGGAGGTCTTTATTTTCATCGAATCTTGATGGTGGGGTGCAGCCCCCGGCAGCGACTCCTGCAGCGATTGCTGGTGTATGCCGTCCTGGCGGGCGGTCCGTCGACCCCTCTCCCTACCGGAAATCGCTTCAAGCCAAAAATGCGAAGAACGCATGGACGCAATGTGCCTGTTCACCTCCAATTGCAACGACGAAATCGCCCAAAAAAGATGCTTCGAAAAATGTATCGTACCCTTGATATCTCGTACACGGTAGCTGTTGGCGAGATGTCACTACCTATTCTGGCTGGTCTACTTAAGGTCTAAACCCTTGTCACCCACCTTCACTCCAGCTTGAGTTCGTTGTTCTTAGCCTACCCCCCTTCACTGTAATCTCCCTGGGTCCACCATGTTAAGACTGGTCTAAGGTCCAAGCTCCCATGGCTCACCTTCGATCCTGCCTGCATTCGTTGTAGGTTCAGGTTAGCCACTCACAGGTCTTTTCTTTCTCGCTATACGTATCCTGTTCTCGTATATCGGGAGGATAGAATGTCTTCGTCAGGGGACTGCGGCTATTTTGAGATCCAGGCAAGTACAAATCAAGTATTCGAGCATGCACTGTACGATAACACCCAGTATGCGGGTGCCGTGTGTGTTCTGCCAAGACATTATCCATGATACGTGACTTTGGTTGATCTTTTTCTCGTTCTTCAGGGCCGTGTCGAGTAGATACGAGGGTGTCGACCGAGCCCCCAAGATCGCGACCCCGCCTTCAGACGGCCTCGTATCTTGGAAAACTTCCCTTTGCCCCACTCATGCTCTAGGCCCTCCGCATAGCAGTACTGGCAGCTGCGACACATCCTCGTATATGCCGTATCCGAGCGCTTGCGCCGCGGTACCATACCCACTGGCCTACTTAAGCACCCACGTGACTTCGTAGGCCAGTGGGTAGTTCTTATATCACCAACAAAAAAACGCTCTTTGTGGGTTCGTTGAGACTCACCATGATACTTTGATCTCCGCCGCACCCCGCTTGCCACGTACATACATATATTATTAATAGCATCCAGGAGCACACTATCAATATAACCATAAATATTGCCCCCAGCGCACTCGCTCGACGCTAACAGCTATGAGAGCCTGCGAGAATCGGACTCACGACCCGCTTTATATAGCACTACCCACTGACCTACAGAGTCACGTGACTTCGTGGGCCACACCGGGCAGTGCTAATTAATCAAAACTATCGTGTATTAGGATATATGTTTGGGATTGTTTATATATAGCGCATGACACGCACCCAACCACCACCGACCAGAAGCAACAGCAGATCACGGCAGGCGTCACCATCATCAGCACCGGCACCCATACAAACACAAAAAAGAGACCCACCAGTAGTACGGGCCCTTGCCCTCCACGGTATTGAAAACCGACACAAAGACCAGCGATGAAGGGTCTAGTTTGTTGAGTTTGCCAGATAACCCCCTCCCCACGAAGCCTAGTGAGGAGGTATTTCTTTCCATCGAATGTCGACGACGGGATCCAGCCACCGGCAGCGACACCGATACTCACACGTGGCAGCAGGCACCACAGCTCTGATCTCGGCGCGCGCTGTCTGTGCATTGGGTTAGCGGCGGCCGTCTCGTACACGGTATCGTACCTTTGTACATAGTACGAGGCACAATATATCTCAGGATACTATATCTGCTTGGGATTTTTTGACATGTTGGATCAACTCGTGCGTGAGACTGCTAGCTCAGGAGATGGAGCCCTGGACAGTCACGAGGCGACAACAACATATAGAACAGACGCACATCAGTACTGTCATGGACACTCGAAGTGAGAGGGACGTCATCCCGTCCTCTCTCGTCGGAATCAATGTGGGACGTCTTACGGGTATCCCAGATATCTTGTTTCCCTTCGGAGAACATAAATCCGTCGCAATATACGTATTAGATCGGTTGTAGTTGCACATACCAAGCAAAACAGACCTGTGTTACGAGTGAAAGTCCAACTCACAGCCAACATTTATTTGGGACCGATGCAGAATGTGCTGTAAAGCATCCCATCACGACGAGCGTGCTATTCTCAAGCGTGTACTGTGTGTAGTGCGAGGGGCTATTGTAATCGGAACCCAGGATCGACTAGAAAACCTTACATATCCCTGAGCATTTACGCATCATGTTGGGTTCTGATTACTGTCTGTGCTCTCCCGCAACAGGAAATAATGCGGTTTTATCAACGATACCTACGAGCACCATCACGCCATGCGAAGGGCGCGTATACAGCTCTCCTTTCTTTTTGCAGTCGAGACGCACCCTCCCCCCCGGGCTGCTTCGTGGGGCAGATTCAGTAGTCGTCCTTTTGAGTAGAAAGCTGGTTAGATGATGCTGACCACGTTGCGTGGTAGAAAGAAGCAGTAGAGGGTGCGTGCCGTAGCGGGGAGGTGGGGGCGGAGCGGAGGGGGAGGCAGGGCGGTGAAAGAATGGGGTGGGGGGGGAGAGACCGTAGATGGGACAGAGTGGGGTGGGTGGGAAACGAGAGGGGGTGAAAGAAGGGGCGGGGTGGGCGGGTGAGTGGGAGGGCGGGGGATGGGGGGAGGGTGGGACGGGGGGGGGGAGAGGATGGGGGGAGGCAGCAGGCAGTGCATCGTTCAAAATCGAACTGGGATCAAGCTCATAAAATAAATGGAGCAAACGTTGAGGGAGTTACACCAGATCTCGGTTTCATAAAAACAGGCTGCTATTAACAGATAGTTATTATCGTGTTGTAGGCGCAAGGACGTTGACAACGAGAGAGAGTGCTCGGCGGTAAGGGTACGGCGCCAAGGCCCGGTTTAAGCCTGATGTTGAGCACGGAGGTTGTGGCGATCCATGCCTTTGGCGAAAGGTGTCCCGCAAGGTCGTCGGGCATTTGCACGTTGCTAATCTTGTTGAGCGTTCCCGATATTGAGCGCACGGCGTCACCATTTGCACCGTGAAAAGGCGTCCAGAGGGTGGGGTGTTAGGTGACCCGTCTTGCGGCTGGGGGGGCGGTCCATCCCCCGTAAGGGGCAAGACCTACATGAAGGAGTATACTATCGAGAATTTCAAACAGTAAAGCATTCGGGTACCTTTCTGGGTTGTTGCTGTATGCCAGGTATTGCACTATATAATAAAGCAACCATGCTGATTTATCACATACTTTTCGAAGCACATTATGATGCAGGCTTTCACACACACCTCTCTCCTCTCTCCTCCTACCGAACAGAAAACGATTCAGACCAACATTTTCAGCATCGTGTCACCAGTGCGTGGAACGTACCTAGTAATAGTCTACTATTATACCAGGTACGTACTGGCGTACTGGTATGTATTAGCAGCGCATTTAACAGCAGTATTTCGTACCAGTACGTATTTGTACGGGGTACGTACTGGCATCGTGCCAACAGTATTTCGTATGCACCAGGTACCACGTACTGGTAAGTATGCATGATTGCTCTTCCCACACCGGAAAAACAAGACGACGAAACGTGGTGGTTGGGGTGGTTGGAAGAGCCAACCGTGGCGCGCGGCCAACCCATCATCATCATACGGTACCTGGTGGCGCCTGTTGCCTTCTTGCGCCGTGATATATCTATCAGTAAATGCCGGGCTGCAAGACAGTTGACAATAATCTCCCTTATTATTCCTATAGGCCTCGTATAGACGATTGGGTTATTACCGGTGCGCATGCTATTGAGGAAGAAACTAACCGTATGGATGCTGCGCAACATTGTTGGATCAGCGCAACTCAAAAGGGTACCGGCATGATAGTGTTAATATATATATATATATTATGGTATAGTAGTAATAGTACTACTACTGCTGTATATAGTAGTTATAAAATAAGAGTACACTGCACGCACGAACTGTTAACACGGGCGAGTTGCGGGTGTGGAGGCGCGCTTCTCGTTGTTGATATCAATTGTTGATATGAATAGTAACGCCTGGCTCAGCCTTCTTTGTTCTTCGCTCACGGCGCAACTTCGAGGCGATTCTCTAACCTCCCACATCCCACACCGACGTGTAAAATAAACATGGAGGATAATTGTACATACTATACGTACTCGTGCTCCTCGTACCTGATGAAAACTAGATCGCCACCCTGCCAGGCAATAAAGTTATCTGCCCCCCATAATACGCACATGTACAGCAGTAGTTGTGTTAAGTATCAATAGTGGGGTACTGTATACATATAGCATGTGAATTATGTTGGCATATATATATAAGAAGTGTTATTACGGGGGGGCATAGTAAATAGGACCAATATTTTAGTGTGTACCGTAGGTCCTATTTAATATGGTCCCCCCGTAATAGTAGCCTTATATTCCTACCGCCTTTAGCGGTCCCGCAGCGACAACAGATTTTCATACACAACACCAACAACTATTAATACAACAGTACAATACGTAATCACAACAGAGCAGTCATTGACCTCTTCGATTCGATGGATGTGTATTTATTTGTTGTTTTGCAGAGTGTAAAGAAGGAAGAGGAGGAGGCGCGGAGGAGGGGGGGGGCATTCAGTAGTCAGTGGCCAGCGAGCGAGGCTTCTATCAAAATCTACATACATACGTACGTATGTATGTATGTATGTATGTATGTATGTATGTATGTATGTATGTATGTATGTATGTATGTATGTATGTATGTATGTATGTATGTATGTATGATAATGTGTACCACGAGGCACCGTACACAACAATGTGTAATGTGTATGATCATCGAAATTGCGTTGATCTTTACACCCACACCTTGTCCTCGAAATTCGCACGCGCCCCCGCCTCTCGTCTGCATCTGCAAATTAATGCAAATGGAACAAAAGGAATGAATGGATGTTATTACGGGGGACCATAGTTAATAGGACCTGTCGTATACATAAAAACCTATATGTGTAACCATTTTTACTAACAATATTTGGTCCTATTAACTATGCCCCCCCGTAATAGTTCTTTTTTTTTGTTGAGTGAGCGACGTTGCCGCTCATCAGTCATGCTGCACACACACACTGCTGTCGGACGACAAAACACGCAATGAATGCCACTATTGTAGTGTAGTAACAAATACATGAATCAACATTTTGCACTACAACAGACAGTATAGTGGTATCAGATTCTCTCGTAAACACTTTATTATTCAACCTACAATGATACCATAGATACTAATATTACTATTAATAACAATGCTACTGCTTGCTGTACCTGGTATTATTGCGTATTCATGGAGAGTCTATCTGATTATTATGTGTAGCGAATCTTCGCAGGCCGGTAGCATAATCCCCTCGGACCTTTCTTGACAATTGTGGTGCAATGTTAACGTACCTGGCGCGTAGCACTATTATTATTATATGCTTGCCATCCGACAATCAATGCGTAGTGTTGTTCTAATAAACGACTATAAGAACAGAAAGTAAGTGAAGAACTCTCCAGAACAAAAGCTCGGCAGTATCCTATTACGGAGGACCATAGTAAACAGGACCTATGGTACACATAAAAACCTATATGTTTAACCATTTTTACTAACAATATTTGGTCCTGTTAACTATGGCCCCCCGTAATACGACAAATCAGAACTGATGTGACGCTCATGAAGACTACTACTACAACCAACATCCCTCCTCCATCTCGTCCACCAAAAAACGACCACTCCCCTCCTTAATAAGCACCCCCGAAGACTATTATTGTTTGTACATATACTACTAATACATTACTACTGCTGTTTGGTTGTACTGCTGTACGCACCAGGTATACCACTCACTGCTGCTGTGCGCAGATGTATGTGACGACCTTTTTGTTGGGTATTCATTGTTAGCTATTAATATAGTGTCTCCGGACAGAGAGCAGGGGTTTCGTACTGCAGTAGTAGAACTTTTCCCGTTTGCAGCACGCATGCAGTGTAACAGCCTCTATTACTCCATGTAATAGTCATATTACTCCCTCCCTTGGCCCCCCTCGACTGGGGCCTACTGTGCGGTCTCGGACGACCGAGTACCCCAAATGGTCTTCGGCCATTCAAACTCCTGACAGTTTACAGATTAACAGAATGTTGTTACTTCGTAGCAATTCCTTTCCAACAACCTTCGAAAGAAAAGGGGTGGGTGGGCGGGAGAAACTACGGAAATTCTCGTAGATCGATCTTCAATTTTCCGGGAAGTTTTGCTCTTGATGACGTAGTTCACTGGTCAGCTGAGGTCGCGCGCTTCCCGCTTGAGATTGCTGTGCTTGTCGAACTGTGTGAGAATGATCTCGTGTGCGAGCTCTCTTCTTTGTTTTACCAGTTGTATAAATATTGGACTCATATCCATTACATCGTAACGCCCGCTCAACCTGCTGAGGCTTAGTTTCGTTTCGGCTAGTCCTTGACCTCCTCGGGGATATACATGTCGTATGTGTTGTTTTTCGCTCATCAATCATAAAATATTTCAACCTCAAAATTCGCAATTCGCCCGTTCACAACAAAACACGGATTGTTTCTCGACCTGTTCCAGAGTCTCCTCACAAGCCTTCCCTTTGTTGCTTTATCATTCGGATTGGGTTGTTATTCTTTTTCTCTGAGACGTGGGGGGAAGTTTTCCATTTTGTTCGGTACGCAACCGACGTTACTGACGGCTTTCCATGTTCGTACCGACACCCTGTTACTCCGTGTAACAGTCCTATTACTCCGTGTAACAGCCTCTATTACTCCATGTAATAGTCATATTACTCCCTCCCTTGGGCCCCCTCGACTGGGGCCTACTGTGCCGTCTCGGACGACCGAGTACCCCAAATGGTCTTCGACCATTCAAACTCCCTCAAATCCGAGGTCCTTCCGATACTTTACAGTGCTCCCCAGACCGTACCCTGGCCGGGTTGTCTCTGAGACCCCCCTCCTGTGTCCGCCATGACTGACGTCCTCTTTATTGTTACGCGTGTATGCCTTATACGCCCCCGATTTCCATCTACCTTCCCTTTGAATTACTCGCTCCGACACGGTTCCTCCCGCTGCGAGCGTCGATGCCCCCCCGATACGGAGCGAATGTAATGTGAACTGGTCGGGGTCCGCCCCTGACTCCTTGACGATCTCTTTAAGCGCCTGGGTTGCTTGGCCGTATCGCCATGGTACGACTTTACCCTTGCTACGGTACGAGGAAAGAGGTGCGTGTTCGGGCAGCATGGAGTAAAACGACATCAGTTCCACCATAAGAGCGACGGCCGCGCCGTCCGACTGCAGCCCCGATCTCGTGCCCTGCACCGTGTCCCGTGTTCTCACTACTACGCTACCCTCCCCTGCTTGGTCCCCTTTGTGTCCACGAAATCGGACTTCTACCCTGTCGGCCTGGCGCCAGTGTAAGTACGACAGCTGGCTATCACCGCTATCAAAACGCAACGTCGGCCCGTGTTAGACAGTGGGTCGGGTGCATCTCGCCCCCGTCCTTGGCCCACATCTCGTCAGAACGGGCTATAAAAAAATAACTCATAGCCAAACAAAGCCATAACACCCGACCCCCAGCCCCCCCCGAGGATACGCGCTGTCCCCCCTTGAGCAGCATGTCCCATGACACCGGATGCCGCACCCGACGTGCGGTACCCGCGTCGGCGTGCGCCCGAGCTATCCCTTTCAATGCGTTTTTGACTGTTGGTGACTGCGTGGGGAGTTCCAACCTATACTCTAACCGGTGAAAGTATTGCACTGCGGATATCTTACTCGCGATCGTTCCCGCTTGGTTGCCCTGCGACGCGCTACACCAGGCGGCAAAGTCAACGATTGCCAATTCGTGGTCTTCGGCAGTCGCGTCTGCCGTCAGGTATTGGTCTCTCCCCATTAGCCTGCGAAACCTGGACCAAGATGCGAAACCTGAAGCGTAAGTCTGTTCAGACGAGACCGCAACTGCGTTTCGGAGATACTGGAGGCCAATACCCCGGAACAAAACGCGTCCCCGGCGAATCCCAGCCTCTGTTCCTGCCAGTCAATATCGGGTCGGAATTCGCGGAGGGAAACGTTGATGGACGCACGCTGCCACCGCGATATACCATCGGCTAACGTGTTGGCTATTCCGGCGACATGCTTGGCGCGAAACGAACAACCTGAATCCATTTCTAGACATCCTAATATGCGCATCAATGCCCCCGATCGAGGCTCCGTCCCCCCCTTACACCGATTCACCCAGTGAATTGCCGACATGTTGTCCCCTTTTAGTGATAGACTTTCCCCCCCATACTGCGGCCGCATCCCGGCGGGGCCGACAAATGCCCACACCGTGATCACCATCCCCAACAGTTCCAACACGTTAATGGACAGGTCATCCCGATTCTGCTTGTGCACTCTCAGGCGTTTTTGCACCTCGTCTGAGAAATCGATTCGCCACCACCGGCCTGATTCCAAGCAGTACCCGCCCATGGCGGTGCCGGAGGCATCGGATACCAGTGTGTGTGAGTGCGGCTGAAGATAAAAATTGTGTAAGGAAGCGCCGAGCCTTCCCCCTATTGAGCCGCGCGCGCGGTCTACGATCAACAACCAAAACGCGACATCCGCATGAAACTCCGGAGTAAGGGCAACACGTCTCATTGGCGAGCCTCCGGACGCTCCGTATTTTACTTGCCCCGGGTTCAATTGGTTCAATCCCACGGCTAGCAGCATTCGACGCACAAAATACTTCCCCGGCCGTACTACTTCGCACACGTGTAGCAGTTTTCCAATAAGCGTCCGAAGTTCGGACTCGGTTGCGACGGTGCGCCCTGCCGGCCACGCGGCGAGCAGGTTGTGGAGCTGTGTGAGCTTTTCCGTCGGTAAGGAAATGGTCATGGCTACCGTGTCTATCTCCCAACCCAAAACGACCAACCTCGTGTTCCACGACGAAACCTTACTGGACGACAGCAACGGGGGGTCACCCGCGTGTCGCTCGCCGAACAGTCGAAAATGATCCGACGCCAGGGAGGCCGAGGCCGCAAGGCATCGAGCTCCATT
The DNA here is from genome assembly GCA_031213475.1 of Nereocystis luetkeana. Taxonomy (NCBI): domain Eukaryota; class Phaeophyceae; order Laminariales; family Laminariaceae; genus Nereocystis; species Nereocystis luetkeana. Next base: position 2,060,193 of record JARUPZ010000035.1, on the reverse strand, counting down.
TGCGAAATGCTGACGTTCCACGAGGATGCCGTCATCGACGTAGTACTCCACGAAAAAATCATCGTTCACTCCCCGCCCCTACCTGGTGGTGTCACTATCCTAGGGTGCAACGGGACGGGGCGCGCGGAATCCAACGGTGGCTCAACGACCACGTGTGCAGTCGCTGCCCGTTCATGTATAATATACGTATGTATGTATGTATGCGCGTCATGTGCCGCGAAGGGAGATACGACGAGGAACGAGTATACGCTTGTTGTATGTACCGTGTATGAAGTATTCAACTGATGTCTTGATAAGAGTTTCGCTGTGTTGAACCTCGCTGGGCGTGCATATGGTCTTCAAAGTATTGTGAACGCTCGGTGTATCTCCGTCCAGAGTGCTATGAATTTCATGTATGTATAGTGTCAATACACCGGAGTGCTGTAGTACGGAGGGACATAGTAATCAGGACCAAATATTATGGGTAAAAACACTGGAATATATATATATATATATATATATATATATTTTATTATTTGCCTTCTGACAATGTGCAGGGCGTTATTATTCAAAATGAAAAAGCTGACATAATTCATCGAATACCACTAACTTCATCGAACCAATTCTCCTTCCCTGCGTGTACTCACTTGCACCCCCATCATTTACCGAGATATTTTACCTACTATGTATCTATATAGGTTTTGTGAATATGACGGGTCCTGATTACTATGATGATGTTTCCCCCCCGTATAGTAGCTCATTTCTGGAATTCAGAGGGAAAAAGCGACGAACAAACCACGAAGAAAAAGCTACGCCGGCTGCTCTAGGCCGGCTAGGAGATGATGGTGGTGGCGGTGTTAACGTCTGGACTGCTATGTAAAAGAAAGCGCTTGCTTGTATGATACGACTCTCGCGCAGCGTGATCTTGCCCGTGCCACAAGTGAGTACGTTCAGCGTGCAAACGCTACTGTACTTCAGTAGAAGACGGTTGACCAACTGGGCTTTTGTCAGGGCTGGTTATTACGGTCCTATCCCTCCTGCGGGTCCCAAAACGGGTTGCTAGTTAATGCTAGTTGGCGCAAAGAGGCTTTCTATTGGGGGAGCGGCCGGGGCCGCGGGGGGGAGGGGGGGGTCGGAATCATCCCTGACGACACAACGCGGTGACTACACTATACTGCACCTACCCTGTCGAAGGGATTGAACATGACACGATTTATTTTGCTCTCAAATCCTAGGACAGTACCAGTATAGTACCTGGTATGTATTATAAGCACCCGGCCGTCCTTTTCGGACACACCGCGGAAGGATGTACAGATATGTACATACTCACCGGTAACACCCGTCACGTCTCAAATCCTAGGACAGTACCATTATAGCACCTGGTATGTATTATAAGCACCCGGCCGTCCTTTTCGGACACACCGCGGAAGGATGCATAGAACGATGTGGGACCGTCGAATGGTATTGGTCTGAACAAGGATTGCATGCAATTTATCGAATGACAAACGAAATAATACCCGCAAGAGATCAATTGGTTATAGTTTTCAGGTCCCGCCGGGTTTCGCTTGTTTCGTGAGCGTCCGGTTTCTGCCTTGTCGAGTGGGCTCGATCGTGCCTCACGCGCACACTATCTCACTACTTCGTTCACACCAATTTGCCAACACAATTGTGACCTTTGGGCGCCATACCTTTCATCCTCTCTCTTCGAAGCTGACGCTAACGCAGAAACCCGTCAGCTGACCCCGGCTGACAGTAGCGACTATCTAACGTATCCCAGCTGCGCACCACACGCCTCAATGCGAAGATCCTCATAATAGGTTATGAGCCTCGAATCTCGGAAGCACGGCAGAGCTTTTGCGAGCCACGAGGAACATCGAATACAGACTGTATGCTGCCCGAGCTACTGCTGCGTCCGCTTTGAGCTTCACCACCGAGCTGCCAAGATCACCGTCCTCTGGAGCTGTTGTTGCTGATGCGAGCAGCGACTAACGATTTTTGCAGAGGCCTACTATGAGTGACTACATCGATGGTGCACTGCACTGCAATGGAAATGGAGAACGTCACCGGCAACATCACCAGCAGCGACTCCATGAACTCCGTACGAGGAGGCAAGGCAACAAGGTGCGGTAAACCCGAAGATTTCGGAGGCTGGCATAAAAACGCATGCTTCAATCTCAACATGCAACGCTTTGACATATATACATTTGCCGTGATGGAGGGTCAGGAAACGGAATAAGCGGAAACGGGCAAGGGGGGCACCGGATCCCCCCCACCCAGCACCACTGCTGACACTCGGGTTGCTTCACACAATTCGGAAAAGTCTGCTGCGACGCCCGGCCGCATTCGACCGGGGCAATCAGGACCTGCATGCGATCCTGTACTACTAGGTGGAGGACAGGACAGCGGCTCTCTTGCGGTGGCCATCTACACCTACTATGATTGAACGCGAAAATCGCAGTGACAGGCAGGAGGCATAACCAAGGAGCTGGAATCTAACCAAGAACCGAAGACTTACAATAAATGAAACCATCCGCGAACTACAGGCGAACCTTGCGGCTACAACCATGGAGACAGGCGAGAACCACGACCACTACACCATGTAGCCAAAACGTCCTGTGGCCGGCTGGCTGTAGTGAAGGAACCCGTCACACCAAGCGATAATGCACGGTCATCAGCGTCCGAGGTCGTCCGGAGAAACACGGGGACATCAAGCTGACGGCATCCATACATACAAGGACCCCGACTTTGACCCGCCGAAGATCCAACCCACCGAGCGTCATCTGTATGTACCAGGTAGCACTTGGACGACTTGTCGTGCAAGTGTTGATTAGAAAGGGTGATGTACTAGCCTACACAGCAGTCAGCGGCTAGAACTGTATGTTAACTCTAGAAGAGTGGGCGTATCTCAGGGTTTCGCGTTGTCACATCGACGGAGTCAGCTCACAAACACACTATAATCACCTGCCACGAAAATTAGTATTACTTATAGGGTAAGACCGTGCACTACCAGGGCGGCTAATTATGGTCAAACGTGTGGATGACGGCTCGGCTCAAGACCAGCATTGCTGAAACATCCGAGCCAGGTGATCACCCAGATGGACGTAAGAATCCGGGGATGTGCCCAGGATGCCCCCCGAGGACCACAGACTGTGCCGTGCGCCTGGGAAGGCGTACGAGAAAAGAAACAAGCCCGCTGGACAGACGGAAGCGGGATCAGGGAGTGGTGCTGGACAAAAGTGGTGCACTGCTGTGTGCAAGACGACCACGCACAGCGATACCGAGTGCCATGTACACGCGGAAGGAGCTCTGTGCTTTCACAGTAGGCCGGCAACACGCGAACGGTAACCGAGCCCAGCACCCAAATCCGCTTCCAGAACACCCAAATGAAGTCGGCGGTCGATTTTGGAGAAGCTATTGACCACGACCATGACTTCGACCAAGGCTTTCAATCTTAGCTCGTGCAACGGCGCCATCGGGACATCACTGACTCACGGGGTCACTGGGACAAAGGTGTCATGGGCCGTTGGAGCATTGTACCAACGCGGGGTCGCCGATAAAAAGTTTCTCGGGATCGCTGTAAACACCGTCGATTGGGGTTGTCGGAAAGACACCTTCCAGAATCGGTACAGTACTGTTCGATGGGACCGTCGAAGCTTTCGGAATCGCCGCAACAGCAACGCAGGTTTGCCGGAGGGGAGTCTGTCGGGATCGTGACACAGTCAGTACAATATTTTTGGGTTTTCAGTACCGGGGAAAACGCGTCTTCTGGGCATTCATTCCGCATCATCATTGATTTAGGGCAGCTGGAACATTGCTTCTGTGGTCACTGGATATCACCATTTCGGACTGCCGGCACATCGTTTTTGGCGTCGCTGGATATTATCATCGTTTTGGGATTGCCGGAATCGGTCTTGAGGAACCGCATCTTCGACTCATGTTCTAGTTCGTGGAATCGGGGTTTCCATGAATTTCTCATGTTTCTGTACATACGGCTCATCAGAGGGGGCTAGAGTTCTGGTACTGCTTTGTATGGGGCCGAAAGGCCGATGATTACCTGGGTTCAGGTACTGGGATCCTATTTGTGGTAGTTGGGAGGCGCATCTTAGATGAAAAACCAGGGGGTTTTCGGCGAGGCACGGAGCCTTGCTCTCAGTCTCTCATCGTGCTCGAGAGGAATAAAACTGATCTTCTTTTTATATCTCTAAGCATTCAACACACGTAAGTACCAACGAGTACCTGCTCAATAGGCAAACCCAGCAAGGGATACCAAGTGTCCCGACCTTGAACTTAACTTCCGTGTTTGTCCCAAAGTTGTAGAGAGTTCGGCTGAAAACTGCCAATCCGAACGGAAAATACTAAAACCAACCTAAAGTGGTTTCGGTGTTAACCCCCCTGTTTACCCCTCGGAAATAGGGGCGCCTGTGTGTAGTTTCGGAGTTTCGTTTTTCACTTGTACCCCTGGGGGACGTTTTTTTTTCCTCTCGTTTCTGATCATCGCTTTTCTTCTCTCTGTTCCTCCTGTATCGTTGTAACTTAGATACGGGGTCACATGGTAGGTTCCCCGTCCCCTCTAGTATCCCCACCACTGTTCGTTCCTTCACTTTTATCGCGAGAAGACTCCAGCCCTTTCTTCCCTGGCCGACATGCGCCGAATATGTGCCTACCCACGCTACGCGCTCTTCGCAGTTGGTTCCTTTTTACAGGTAAAATAATGAGGCAAGGTCGCCTCATACTTGTAGCAGGCCGTATGTGTTCGACCCCCCCCCCCCCCCCGAAGGAATCCCGCGGCACTCGAACCTCACCACCAAGACCACAGCAGCCCAATCCACCGCGACGATATCGAGACTGCATGTCACGAAGCAAATCCCACGCGCTAGCCCCAGCTCGCCCGCTTCTTCTGTAGGGGTTTGTGGACATCGAATACGTACAGCTCTCGCACTCAGTGAAAACCACGACTGAATGTTACACTGTTAAGTTCAAGGTCGTTGACGGACATATCGTTCTCGGGCATTTCACGGCGGAGTCGGCGGGCGGTGGAGGCCACCACTGTCGCCGCCTTATGGGGGAAGCAAGGGTTGGGCTCGGCCGCCATGCAGGCGACACTCCCGCGCAGAAAATCCCCGTCGCCGAGCCTCCGGGTTCGTGCGTCGACCGCGACGTCTCCGGTGTGTTTCCTGGGCGAAGTATCCAGTCCGGGGGCTGGGACGGGGGCTGGAGCGGTCGCGGTCATGGCAAGGGAAAGGCTCTCAGCTGAGACTCCTGCCTCGGCCAAACGACGGGTCTTCGTGGTGGTCTTCACTCGGGAAGCCCGCAGAGCTTCCCTGGCGCGGGAGGTGGTTTCCCGGGCGCGAGAGGCGGAGCGCACTGCGTCCTCGGAGGCACTGCGGCAGCCTCGTAGGCGCTGGCGGCAGTCTCCGAGGCTCTGACGGCGACGGCGACGGCGCGAGCGGTAGCTGACACTTCTTATTCGGCCGCCGTGAGCGCGTGCGCCCGGAGTCTCACGGATTTCTCCGAGGCTGCCCCGAAGGCTTCGACGGCGGCCAAAGCCCGCTCGGCCGTGACGGCGTCGGTCCGGTTGTCGGCGGCGGCTAGAGTCCGCTCGGCCGCGATGACATCGGCCCGGTCGGGCGCCGGGTTCCGCCGCGACCCCCTCGGCGAGCCCCAAAATGGCGGACCAGCGCTGGAGAATAGCTGTCCTGGCCGGTGAAGGGAGGGAGATCCATTCTCCAGGCAGAAAGGGGGGCGAGGCTTGCATGTTCGTTTTATAAAGGATAGACCACTGAGCTACTCAGTCAGCGCTGACTGAGTAGCTCAGTGGTCTATCCTTTATAAACGAACAAAAGAAGTACCTTCGGGCTCGATACGGCCTCCCGCCGATAGCATCCTCCGGGGTTGATCAAGCCCCTAATCAGCGCCTGGTGTTTCCTTCCTATAGTCCCCCTCCCTAGTCGTGAGTTCTTTTACTCAAGTGGTTCACTCCACTTTCGACTCTCTGGTCGAGTGTTCTTTTATCGTGGTTCTCTCCACCTGATTTCCCTTTTTCTACCCACGGCAGAAAAAGCGGAAATACGACGTCTGGCGGGACTCGAACCCCGGACTTCTTTTGTTCGCTTATAAAGGATAGACCACTGAGCTACTCAGTCAAAACGGGCAAAAGAAGTACCTTTGGGCTCGATACGGCCTCCCGCCGATAACATCCTCCGGGGTTGATCAAACCCCCAGCAACACAGTGGTCTATCCTTTATAAGCGAACAAAAGAAGTCCGGGGTTCGAGTCCCGCCAGACGTCGTATTTCCGCTTTTTCTGCCGTGGGTAGAAAAAGGGAAATCAGGTGGAGAGAACCACGATAAAAGAACACTCGACCAGAGAGTCGGAAGTGGAGTGAACCACTTGAGTAAAAAAACTCACGACTAGGGAGGGGGACAATATGAAGGAAAAACCAGGCGCTGATTAGGGGCTTGATCAACCGCGGAAGATGTCATCGGCGGGAGGCGGTATCGAGCCCAAAGGTACTTCTTTTGTTCGCTTATTAAGGATAGACCACTGAAGTACTCAGTCAGCGCTGACTGAGTAGCTCAGTGGTCTGTCCTTTATAAAATGAACAAAATAAGTCCGGGGTTCGAGTCCCGCCAGACGTCGTATTTCCGCTTTTTCTGCCGTGGGTAGAAAAAGGGAAATCAGGTGGAGAGAACCACGATAAAAGAACACTCGACCAGAGAGTCGGAAGTGGAGTGAACCACTTGAGTAAAATAACTCACGACCAGGGAGGGGGGCAATATGAAGGAAAAACCAGGCGCTGATTAGGGGCTCGATCAACCCCGGAGGATGTCATCGGCGGGAGGCCGTATCGAGCCCAAAGGTACTTCTTTTGTTCTTTATAAAGGATAGACCACTGAGCTACTCAGTCAGCGCTGACTGAGTAGCTCAGTGGTCTATCCTTTATCAAACGAACATTGCACACTGTCAGACCCGGCGGCCGCCAGCCGCTCGTCCTCCGCGGCCGCCATCCGCGAGTCCTCCGAGTCGGTGTGCTCGAGGTCCACGGCGTTCTCCAGAGTCTCAGGGTCTGGGAGCTCGAGTGTCCTCTCTCCCGACGAGGGTGAGGAGCCGTAGACTTCGAGCACACCGACCCGGAGGACGCGTGGCTGGCGGCCGCGGAGTCTGACAGTGTGCAAGCCTCGCCCCCCCTGCTGCCTGCCTGGTACAAGACAAACTAGTTGAATGGTGGGAGCCTGCACCCACCCCGGTATGAAGAGGCTTTTTGGCCTTAACAGGCTTGTGATGAGTTTGTGAGACCATCGTGACATGTATATCCACCGGTATACTATTGATGCGTAGGCCTGCAGGTTCTTACGTAAACACCGCATAATATAGCCGCCACTGGGTACGTCATCGACTATGGCGCGTGCGAAGTACAATGACTCCCCCGCTGTTTTTCGTACGATCTGGGTCCATCCACTTTGCTGGGTGCTATACGAGTAGCGATGTTGGCCCCGGTGTTAAGGTGCTGCCTACTGAGCTATAGGGGTAATTTTTTTCAAAATATCGATCGATTACCTCGCCCTGGATAATAATCCTTGTGACACTCTCCCCCCCTCTGAACGGCGGGATCTTTGGGGCGTCGGGTACCGTATGCGGCCGTACGCTGACCTACCCGCTTCGTTTCAATACCTGGGGAATCAGGGAGACATGTTTTTAGGGACGCACGCGCAAGGGATTCTATAAAAGAAACGTTCGAAGTGAGATTCGAACCCGTGTCCTGCAGACCACGCCAAATGTGAAGGTGTTACCTACTGAGCTACCAGGTATAAAATAGGGGGAAAATATCGATCGACCACCCAGCCCAGGGTAATACCCGGTCGCCCCGGTGGTTGAAGTGGTTAACCTCGAATTCTACTTGTTTGAGTCCTGGGTTCGAGCCCCAGGTGGGTCGGACTTTGACTTTATTTGCAAAAATAAAAAAAAGGATTCAATTGTTGAGAGCGCCTTGCAGCGTGGGTAGGCACAATTCGATGCGAGTCGACGAGGGAAGAAAAGGCTGGAATCTTCTCGCGATAAAAATGAAGGCACGTACCGTAGCGGGAAGGGGGGAGAAGAGCCTGCTATGTGACCCCGGATCTGAGTTACGAGTTGGAAGGAGAGAGAAGAAGATGTGCGAAGATAATGAATGGGATGAGAAAAAAAAAAAAAAAAATCCTTATAACACCGGGTTCCTGCTGAGTTCAGGGGTGTGGATGTGTAGTGTAGATGGTTCGTTTTCTCTCAAAGACATCACATTTAGAGACCACAGCACTACATCCACACCTCTGGACTCAGCAGGAGCCCGGCGCCAGCATCACTCTCCACATTTAATAGTACGTAGAGAAAATCCCAGTTGACACTGTGGGTAATGTGTTGTATTGTTACTGCACGGCCAAGAAACGGTGCGGCGTGCTAGCCCCACAAGTGTGCGCACTCATAACCATTATAAATTTGTTGTAGTTGGTCGGGTTTGTATGAGCGATTTGGAATACCGCATACCTAGTTGTGGTCTTAGTTCTACACCCCCTCGCGCTGCTTGCTAGTTATTGTTATTGCCCTCGACGAAATGCATTTGAGCGCTGTTCTCAGTTGCTTGTCTTTTTTTTGTAACGTCGCAGTTGGAGTTGGTGAGAGTGATGAGAGAGACCAGTCGGCACCCGCACAGACGGCACCCTAACAGGCGGGGTTTGGCTCAGACTGAACGTCTGCGTGCTGGCTATCGGTACTATACTCGTGGTCGTACTGGGCGGGGATATGGGGTATTCGTCGTGTGGTTCGTAAAGGGCATTCGACATGCTAGAAACACTTCTGCTTCGTGTTGTTGGTAGTGGTGCACCAGCCTCTTTCAGTCCGTTATTGCTTGAGTGGGAATGACGAACGTGACCTATGCTATGTTACATACGGCGGCAGTGGTCAAGCTCCCAACTGCTCGAAGCTACTGCGTTGGCCGTTGTTGTACTGCTGTCATGGATGTATGTGTTATTGCCGTTCTATGACTCGTCTTATACAGTACTACTGTATAGTGGTATTAATAAACGACGGATAGATCTCCCGCCAGGTGGACCGGAACAGGCGACGGGTGCTGCCAGCCGCGGCAGAGACCCCGAACACACAACAAAGCCAGGGACGACCGCGGGGGCACACGAACAACACTTCGGTTTGAAATGCAGTGCCCCCAGCCGCAGCGCACCACAGCGGCACGAGCCACGCACCAGTAGTAGTACTACAGCATTGGGATCGATTTCTTTGAGATAATCGGTTCCGCAGAGCTAAAACATTACTCGGTTGGGCGTATGTTTGAGTTTTAGTTTTGGACCCGATCGCATTTTTTTATGCACGTTCAGTTCGCAAAAAATCCAAACAGTCTTCCTACGCGGAAAAATCGGATTTAATGTGCGTGCACAGATTCGAGCACACGCGCTGTGGGGAATATGTTGTACATTTTGGTTTCTTTGTACTATGTGTACACTTCGTATAATTTATTTGCAGGTGTGACTGTGACAACAACAAACAGCTGCTTTTGCTATCCGTAGTCTCTTTTGAGTAAATGCATTCGCGGCCGGAGGGGCGCAATCGTTGCCGCGGAAGATGCAAAAACGCACGCCAGGTACACCGTGAGCAACGATGCACTCACAACAACCAATCGCACGAAAAAACTCACGAAACCCCTGCCCCGGCAAGCCACCGAAAAATACGCAAACCCCTCGTGAGTATTTACTACTTACGTACACGGTGAAAAGTAAAAAACACCATGTACCCCCCCCAGGTATCACGTACCAGGGCTATCATACTCAGGAACTATATGAGGAGGTAAGTACACGGATCACGTACGACGGGTTTTATGCTTTAGTATCATCATGTCATGATAATACCGGTGAAATCGCCAAAAAAACATGCACAACGAATATATTACCAAAACATACCTGGTACATATATATATATATATACCTGGTATGTATATTGTACGTACCACATCGTATCATGCACCACAGGTATACACATACCTGGTACGTACGTAGGTAATCGAATGTAATAATAGAATCATGTCCACCCTTCTTTCCACTTTTTTTTTGCTAAGTTGTTTTTATAATCGATTATGTTCATGATTAATCGATCGTTCTTTTCAATCAAATCAATGACGTACTGGATGTATAGATTGCCCCCCCCTCTCTCATCAACCTACCTTACGTACGTACGCCCCTCTTCCTACTGTTTTTGCCGTCGAATTCTCAAAGGAAGAAAAAAAGAAACACGACGAAGGCGGCCGAAACACCCGCGATCACCTCTGCATATATATTTGCGTTGCGCACGTGACCTCATTGGACGACCCTCCCCCCTCTTCTGATTTGATGCAATAAAACAGGGAAACAAAAAACGAAGTAAACCAAAAATCAAGACGACCGCTTCTTCGTTCATGCATGCAAAAAAGCAAATTTGAAGAGAGAAAAAAACACTCCATCATCGTCGTCGTCAGAAACCACCTCGTCTTCTCAATGATTTAAGCTGTATCGTTCGCTCGTGTCAATCAAACCACACATACATTTGGTTGCTTCTTTCGACCGAAAAATCATACATGGAACCGGTCGCGGACCTCGCGGCAACAGGCGCACAACAGAAGGCCAGCACAACCCCAAAAATCTACCCAGCAACGAAGTCCTCAACCGTACCCAACCAGTAAGCACTACAATTACAATTCACGTAACATACTTTAAAGGGTGCACACCTCTTTCGTGTACGGAGCTACTGCTGCTTGCTTATAGAAAGAAATAAGGCATATATGATAGATCGATGTCAACCCCCCCCCCCCCCCCCCCCCCCTACTAGGTAGTAGTGCCGTTATGTGGGAAAAAAAAAACAACAAAAACACACGTAATTAATTGCTCAAGAGAGAAGAGAGGGAAACAGTGAGGGATGGGGGGGGGGGGGGGGGGGGGGGGGGGACCACACTCGAAAATGCAAAAGAACACCGCCACTAACCTATAACCATCACGTAATGGATACTTTCCCTACTACTGTACTTTGGAAGGGGAGAGGGGGCCGAGAAGCGATGGGTGCACAACAAAGAACGCCTCATCAGTTTCATCAAACTCCCTCCTCCTCGGAGTGTTGTCTCTTGCCCTCCCCGTTGTTGTTTTATGTATATCTTGGCCCAGCCGAGATATCGATGAAAGATAACCGGCACAGGGACGGGAAGAATGGAGGACAGAGAGAAAGGAAGCGAACGAAGGAAGGGCACCCTCATCAACATCACCAACGAACACTCGTTGACGCACCAAACCTCGAGCTGAAACAACGAACGGCATACCGTCCCGGGCCGGACCGTGCGCAACCAAACACCCCACCGACAGTAGATCCCTGTCGCGGTCAATCCTCTCGCCGTGGTTGGTCCCTATACCCCAACCCCATTTACCTCCCTGCCCACAACGTTCTATAATTGTACGTGCTTGCTTGCTTCTTGAAACATGGGGGTCAGGGATGCCCCAATCTCAGGTGGTTTACATTTCTCTGTTGTCCGCTATCGATGGTTTCGTTAGCGCACACAATATACCGGGGCGCGAGGGGCCGACCATCAGTCACCCCACCCAGATGAGGAATGCAGGTACGAACCCGCGATTCGGTCGAGAAAAGATCGGATCCGAACAGACAAAACAAAAAACACTTTTTGTCTCTCCCACCATAGCTCTCGGCGAAAAACACACACAAAAAAAAAAAAAAGTGGAAACAGACGAGCCGAATAACACACAGAACCACCAACCCACCACTCTCACCCAACCCAGACCCATCAACACGCATGGCGGAAAAAAAACGAATGTAAAAAAGACCATGCTCATTTTTTATTTAATTTGCTTGTGCACGCATCAAAGACAAAATAAACGGCACCCTACTATTTTAGTGTAACACCATGCTCCTCTGCTGTATCTCTTCTCTTCTCTCTCTCTCTTCTGCCCTTTTCCATCCTCTCTCTTAGCCAAGGCCGCTCTGCTTTCGCTTCGCGCGCTAACGCGAGAAGTTAGTTCAAAAAGGGCGGCTTAAGGCCTACTGGTGTAAAAAGGCGCTCTGAACACTCACCGTAACTTGACTGGGGGAAAAGAGACAAAAAAAGATACACTCAAAAAACACGTGACCGCGCGCGTATCATACCCGACAAGCCTGGGGGAAAATTGGGGGAGGGGGGGAAGGGATGGATTGCTCTAGTACAACGCCCCCCCCCCCCCCCCAAATTAAAGCACAACACGTGAACACGGGCAGGTCGCCAAAAAAAATGGGGCTTACTTGTGCATGCATACATGGGGAATTTCGCCTTAAGGAGCTGACGGGAATCAGAAACCTCTAGCAGGCAGCAAAATCCTCCTCTCTTCTGTTTTTTTCTTTTTATCTCTCCCTCGACTACGAGTATAATAATGGAAAAGCGCTGCCCCTCAAAACCACTCAACCCGACCCTACTTGACCAAACCCACACCCCCTGTCGAAAACACGCTGGACGGTTTTCGCATATCTATCGCTCTTCAGACAACAGCATTTTCTTTTCCGTTGGGTGGAGTTCAACGCCCAGAAAAAAAAATGAACTCAAAATACAATTTCAAGGGGACGCACGAAAACGTAAACAGGGGGAAAAGGGGGGAGGAGGTCGGAGAGGCTACCAAACACACCAGGACAAACAGAGAAGCAACAGTAAAAAAACTAAGATACCATGGGTTGTGGCAAAAAAAAATCACACACCGCACACGCACCATCGTACGGACACAAAAAAGAGAGCGGTGAAAAACAAGGGATCGTCTAACCCCTCTCCCCCCCCCCCCTCCAAATATTACACAAGGCCGATCCTGATCCGCTATTCTTGTATGGGCCCAAAACACTACAGTACATAAAAGAGGCATGTGTTGTATCCCCCGACCCCACCACCCCCACCCCGACCCCTCCCTGAATAAAACCTTCGCCGACACAACGGTTATATCACCGACACAACGGTTACATCTTCGTCGACACAACGAATACATCTTTTCCTATTTTTGGTTTCTTCCCTCGCCCCCCTCTTTAGGCCTCTCGCAAGCGCGCGTTTTTGCAACGAAAGCGAGAAAACAAGCGAAAGCCTGGGGGAGAAAATGTGCGTGGAGCGAAAACAGTCTAATCGTTACGTTACCCCCGGCGAGTGCCGCAAGTGACATCCGGTTATGTAAAATAGTTTTGGCAAAAGAGAAGACGGGGCGCGATCGAATCGACGATGAGCGACGCAGGAAAAAAAAAAAAAAAAACAAGACAAAACATAAATATATAAAGGAATCAAAACAAAGAAAAAAAAACAAGAAACAAGAAAAAGTAAAAAACACCGCACAAAACGAGAAAAAAAACTACTCATTACCTACCTCACCTTGTGGGAGATTCTTCGGGGGGCGTAAAACAACACCATCACCCTCCCACAATTTGGATCGAAACAAAAAAAAAAAAAATGCCAAGAAAAGTGCAAAAGACTACAAGAAAAAAAGAACGAAAAAAAAAAAAACGAGTCCTGACGACTGCAGCCTTTCGTCCTCTCTCTCCGTCACTCTCTCGTGTTTTGCTTGTACGTTTGACATGGACTAAATGTGCGCCTTTCCGATAGTTATGAAAACTCTCGGCTAGGTGTGACTGGATGGATCCCTAACCTATAACCGACGCCCTGACTTTCCGCAGCTCGTGGTCAAAATACATAAGAAAACGTCGTTTTCGATGATCGTTCCTCTTTCTGATTCCCCCCAAAACGCCAAGACTCGTTTCGCTCGCTAGCGCACGCGTACCACACCCCCCCCCCCGCCTAGTAAGGACCGGTTAGGGCGGCTGTAAGTAATAGCAGCCGCCCGTGCAAACAGAAAAAAAGGAACGATGGGGAAACGGACGTAGTCCCGGGGGTTCCCGCTCCTATGTGCTTCCTACTCGTCAAGCTGTCCCCACCCCCTCTCTTTCGAACCCTGCCCGCCCCCCCTCCCCCCCCCGCCCTTGCCCTCTCCCACTGGGTGCCTTTAACGCCCACAAGATACATGTCTCTTAGCGTAAGTAAGTAAAAGCCCGCGCCATAACAGTGGGCGGATGCAATCTGCCTGCTTGTTTGACAACTTCATCGCCTGCGTGACTCCAATAACCATCCAACACACCACGCGACGCTCCTCTCCGCGAATGACAACTGCCGCAACCAGCAGCAGTGTAGCAGAGCGAGTCGTCTTTTCATGCCCCGCATTGGGGTAGGGGGGGGGGAGGGGGGGAGGACGGGGGGGGGGGGGTTTGGGGGGGGGGGGAGCCTCCTTCGCCTTTCCCTCCCTGCGGCATCAATGTACAATTACCGATAACACTACTTACTACCACCGACCAGGCGCGCGGACGCGCTGTTTTTCTTTTGCCTCGTTTCCTCGTTCCACATGGAACTTTTCTCAAAAGCCTTTTTATGCCTACTACAAGACGGCCACCGGCTGCCGCTTCACCAAGAAAAAAAAAAAAAAACACGCTGGCTCTACCCAAGGTTCCCCCTGACCACTGTTTCATGGTCGTGCATTGTTAGATGTTCTAGCCCAAGCGATTTGCGCACAGGGGGTGAGTGGAGGAAAGGGGGGGGGGGGGGGGGGGGGGGGGGGTGGAGGGGGGTGGGTGGGTGGGTAGGGAGGCAGAAAAGGGGGGAGGGGGGCTCTCATCCTCTTGTGAGCAAACCCTTTTCACCTCCACCCTCAAGGAACCCTCTCGTGCACTCTCTCCTGACAACGCTCTTTAAACAACACGGAGACGGCGCGGGTAGGAGGGGGGGGGGGGGGCGGGGGATGTTGGTGGTGATTGATGGGAGGGTTGGAAATGGGAGGACTATCGTCTCCGCCAGACACAAGAACAAAAGAACTCGCCCTTTCAATGGAAGCAAAATATCGACAATCGAGTCATCGATAATCGAATAATTTGATTCGATCCCGTCCGTCGTCCGCTTTGTTCAAGCCCACCCCCCCCCCCCTCCATCAATCTCCACCGTGCCCACCCTTTCCCAATCTGCCTCATCTCTCATTTTCACACACACACCGCCCCTTCGCCCTCCGCAGGAGATCGAGCTCTACTAAGGGAGACGTCGCAAACTGGCGCCCCACATCCGGGGTCGGACGGGGGGTGCCAGTAAAAACAAGCATCGAAAAGGGGGGCCGGGCCGCCGACGAATCTCTGTTTGTTGCGACATTTTTGCCGACGTACGAAAAAAAAGGAGGGGTGGGGGGGGGGGGGGTTACAAGAGAATGTCACCCTCGCTTTTGTTGGGACGTCGACTCTCTCGCCCTATAATGTCGGCTACGAAAAAGCCGGCCGACTCTCGACCAACCCCCAATGTGCAGGGCAAGCACGCACCGCTTCGGCAAGCACGGAACCCCATGCACGGGATGTTGGTGTGAATTAAGGCAGTCTGTTCGTCTGTCCTTGTCAGACCAGCCGACAATCGTAACGTGAGCTTGCGAACTCCGCCTCTTTTCCTCCCCCCCCGTGCCCCCCCTAAAAAAAGACCCAAGACTCTCTCTCGCTCGCGCCGGAATGACATGACATAAAAAGTCGTAAGTCTTAGCTAACCATGAAATAACATCGTGTTCACACAGAGTCCGCAACACACAATCTTTCGCGGACAAAAAAAGGCTCCAAAATCTCACTCAGAACCCCCCTATCTACCCGCACTCCCCCCCCCCCCCCCCCACCACGGCTGGCTCCCACGCCTGCCGTAAAATCGAACACCACGGAACTTCATCATCATATCATAACACTCATTTATCATGCCATGCTTTTTTGTTTTTATTTTCGGGGGGTGGGGGTGGCAGAAATATTTCCTCACAGCTTCTCCTTCTCCGTCTGAATCTTGCGCATGATCAGAAATCGAGCCATGTTCACGGCCAGCGGAGGGCCTGCCAGGGTCACCAGGCGGTGCTTAGTCCCCGGCATGAACTCGTTCCGCCGAGCGATCATGATTTTCGCCCCGCTCAGCTGCTGCAGCTCCCGTACGGTCGCGCCCCCCTTCCCCAAAATGATGCCCACGTCTGCGTCGGGCACCGGGAGCTCACCATGGACAATGCAGCCGGACCCGCCGCCGTTCCCTCCAGCTGGTCCTTGCCCCTGCCCCTGCCCCTGCTGTTGCTGAAGCGAGCCAGGAGACGACAAAGACGGAGCTAGTGTCAGTCCATGCGGAGAATTCAAGCTCATGCCGTCGAACATCCCCGACAGTCCCGAGGCATCGCCATGACCACCCCCACCCCCACCCCCCCCACCGCCGCCGCCCCCGAGGGTCATGCTGTGACACTGCCGGAGAGCCCCACCGTGAGCGGGGCTACCCATGCTACCACCGCCACCTCCACCGCCACCGCTGCCCGGCATGGTGGCAGAGCAGGTGCGGTGCAGAGAGGAAGGCACAGGCTCGTGCAACCCGCGGTGCTGCTGGGCTGACGCGGCAGCAGCGGCGGCAGCCGCCACGCGCGCCTCATGGACAATCATGCCAGCCGTGGCCTCCTGCGAGAACTCCGAATTGGTGCGGACAAGCTGCTGCTGCTGCTGCTGTTGCCTCAGGCGCTGCTGCTGGTGCTGGAGAGGAAGGTACTCCGACTGCGACCCTCCCGACCCATGAAAGCCTCCCCGACTCCCGGCAAACCCACCGCGGCTTCCCTCGCTACCGTGCTGTTGTTGTTGCTGCTGCTGCTGCTGCCGCAGATGGTCAAAGTCACGGGGAGAAGGCCCCTGCAGGCGAGGCGAGTGGTGCAGGTACCCGTCTCGGCTGCCTTGCCGGCTGAGACTAAGGTCCGCAGGGGAAGGAGAGTCATACTCGCGCCTGCAGTCCTCATAGTCAGTGCCACCACGGCCCCTGACATCCACCTCTCCGAAGTCCAAGTCCCGCCCGCTCAGGTCCAAGCTACCTCCTACCCCGCCACCCCCCCCCCCCACCACCACCACCCTGGCGCATGTGCCTGCCCCCAAAGTGCGCGCCGGGGGCCGTGTGGCTACGGTGGTCGGCAGGGCTAGCCGAGGCACCCACCTCATGCGCATGGACGGTCGGCATGGACATGGAGCGGTGGGCAAACTCGGCCGCCGCGCTGCCACCGCCCCCCCCTCCCCCCCCACCGCCTCCTCCTACACCACCACCACCCCCGTGAGGGGTCAGCTCTCGGGGCGCGTTCCCCCCTCCGTACCCTCCGAACTCCCAGTGGGGGGGGGGCGCACCACCACTGTTGACGTTGTTGCCGTACTCGCGCCCGGCGGCACCCCTTGCCGCCACAGCACCAGGGCTGTGAAAGTCGTGCTGGCTATGGGGGGAGGGTCCAGCGTACGAGGGCGAGAGGCGGGCGTGGGGGTGGCGAGGGGAGGAGCCGTCGTGTTGCTGCTGCTGCATGCCGCCGCCGGGTACCGCGTAGGGGGGGAGGTGGAGGTGCACGGCGCGGTAGATCGTGCTCATGTTCTGGTAGCGCGACGCCGTGGTGTCCTCCATCATGCGGTCCACGATCAGGGTAAGCCCCAGGATAACGGAAGACATCGCCCCCTGTAGGGTAACCACACGCTCGCCGGCGACGGTGCACATGTCCCTTGGGGACACCTGTCCGCAGGCAGAAAAAAAAAAAAAAAAACACGAAACGAAACGAAAAAAACAAGGAAACTTCAAATTAAACACGCCGCATGAGGGAAAAAAACACGCCGCGTAAGGAAAACGAAGGAGCCAATAAGAACGACGAGACACCCGAGCGTGGCAACACCAACTCAGGGGACGGGGGGTGCGTGGGGGGGGGGAAAGAGTAACGTTGAATTCTTCAACAGCTCTATGTGAGATACAGGAAGGAAGGAATATGTGGGAATCGTTCCTTGAACGGAGAGAAGACATTAATTAACCTGGGTAAAAAATAGGAGGGGGGGGGGGAAGGAAAAAAAGAGGGGGATGAGCCAAGGGAAGCAGTGACCCGAGCTATATAGTGAGTCGAGTCTGTCGGAAAACACTGTTCTTATAAACGAGGGAGAGGGACGCTGGGGAGAACTTAGACCTGATTCTCTTACCATCATAGAAATAGAGCGAGTTTTCGTTTCTCGGTCCGAGACTCAACACGCATCCACCATCACTACTCGTACGGAAGTGCTTTTCTTCGGTTGCCTGCCTGTCCAGCAGCCAACAGACCACCAAAGGCCAAACGGGGGCGGACGTTATGGGGGGCGCGCGCGGCGCTCAACGAAAGGCACGACCACAAACGCTAGACGGGAGGACGGCGGTGGCTCCCACGACTACGACTAGAGACGCAACTGGTAAAACAAATGAACAAAAAAACGCAACATGCACAACCTAAATATGTCTACTACTGTTGGCAGATGCTACTATCATAGTAAATACAAACACCAACATATATTGCGTATTAGTGCGGCTGCGGAAGCCAAAGAGTTTTTCTCGTCTGTCTAGACAGTATACGGAGTACGTGGTCTAACAGCGGGGACGCTAACTCGAGGGCAATAGCCACTACACAGACCGCACGACCGCTCCAATGCACGCAGCGAGGCGTGGTGCGGTGGTACAGATTTCCACAACAAATGGTGGGCTTTCTGGGGGGGTTAAAAGACGGAGTCTGGGCGGGGAAGTGCGTGCGGGATACGCGGGTCTCCTCGGCAATAGTGGCAAAAAAAAAAAACTTTTTTCGAAAGCATTTTGCTGTCCTCAAACGGAAGAGCATGGCATGGCATGAACTACTGCTGTACCACCTTTCTACACATCAATCAACAAATTGAACACAGGCAGGCAGTCACAGCAACCTTTGATGAGCACAAAGAACGGTTTAGTATTTGGTGTATAGACGTAAGAGACATTAACTACACAATACCGGTAGTCAGGAAAAAAAAAACAGGTCTGCAATAAAAGCCAGTTAGTCGTTACGTCATCGTCTTTGTGTCAGTATCGCGTGCATAAACGACGAGTTGTGGAACAGCGTGCACTACACATGAATCAAACACATACCGTGGTAAAACAAGTCTCCCATGGGGACGTCTCAATACATCCTTTTTTTTCAAAGCACTGTCCCGAAAAGTAAACAACAGTTTCAACTAAATAATTAATCAATACGGTTCTTATATTTCGGTACATCGTAGAAACATTACCTGGTAGCTACCGGAAAAATTGAAGCAAATAACTCGTCGAGCTTTTGTCAGGTATAAAATGATAAAGATGTAATTGCGTGGGACATAGAGAAACACGGTGAAAGAAAAGACAGATTTCAGATTTAGGCCCACGACTCATGACTCACGACTTACAGCACCCTCAAGCTCACAAAGAAGACGTTCACTAAACACAACCGCTGTCTATACATACTCGTCGTAGAGGGGCGTAGGAGGGGGGCGGGGGAGGGGGGGGGGGTAAACGGTACCGGTTACCAGTATATTTTACAGGGTCCGTACATACATCAGCAACACGTTACTTTAGAAACCACGTTACTTTAGAAACCGCAGAAACCATTCAGAGAAAACGAAATTCGGACCTTTGTTTCAATCCTCAAAAAAAAGCACCGCTCGTCGCCTACGTACGTACTCTACGATCACTAGCCGCATCGTCATCATGTAATGCAAACCGCTCACAATATCGACACACGTTCATTCATTCTGCTTCGAAAGTTACAAAACCAGCATGAACACAGAAGTACGCAACTAATCGTACACTCAAATCCATACATTGATCAAACCCTCCAGAAAACAAAAAAAAAAACAAGCACAGGTGGGGAGAGGTGGCGGCGGGGGTGGTGGTGGTGGTGGTGGAGGGGGGGGGGGGGGGTGGCGAACGGAAGCTCGGTCGTTAACAATAATAATGCGACTGCTGTCAACACCGAGGAGGCCAAAAGCAATAACTACATTTTAACGAACTAAAGTAAGTTTTGGGAACATTGAACATTCCGTTTGCCGTTTGAGATGTTTGTACAAGTAGCATACGCAGAGGCAGGCAGCAGCAGCGGCATCTTTATGTACCAGCAGCAGAACCAGGGGGAAAAGGGTAGAATAGGACCGCAAGGGGCAGCGAGAGCCAGCGTGCAGTAGGACAGACGGAGGGGCGGGCAGCCTACCCGCCGACGCTTGCGATCACCGACAGCAGCGTCGTCGCCGTAGCTGTTGCCGTCGTCACACAGCACACCGCACAACACCACACCCGCCCGTTGGGGCAGGAGACGAACGACCACCAAAACTGCAACTATAAAACCTTGACATACTTTTCTTCGTACCCCAGAAATTCGCTCGAAAAATATTGGTACTGCTGTACGAGTACACATGTAGCGGCGCCACATATTATGCCTCCGATTTGTTGAATTTCATTCGCGCGCCACGAAAGAAAAGGTGCTGTACTGCTGCTGCTGCTGCATCATGTATCAAAAGGGTACCTGAACCACTCTGGACGGAAATATAAACACCTTTGGGGTTTAAAATCAAATCAAACGCTCCTTATAATTCCGTCCAGGGTTGTTGTGTCGCTATCGTGCGCCATTTCACCAATAATACCCTCAAAACTACTGCTTTTAATTAATAATAAAATACACAGTTTTTGCGGAGAAAGGTGGTTGGTTGCAAACATTTTCAGCATATATATATATATCGCATCAGCATCACATACCGTATCATGCACCTGGTACCCGTGGGTGAAGTGAAATAAAACCTTCTCCTAACCCTTACCAGGTATAACAACAACTACTACTACTGCACCGCCTGCACATTTGTCCCCAAACCGAGAGTCGTACCAAGTTACCAGGTACGTACTTACTGCTTCACGAGGGGGTGGTTTCAGCGTGTACAAGTCATCATATTACATTTTCGAAAGTTACAACAATACAATCGACAATCCGACAACAGAGAAAATAACTGGAAGAGGACCGCCAAAAACGAAAATCGAGAAAAGCGCAAGAGATAAGTGAAACGCGATCTGCAATCCGCCAGTCGCCAGTCGCGCCCGAAAAACTCGAACAAAAAAAACTAAGCAAGAGATGATCGAAATGTGGCGCGTGGGCAAGTTCGCCTTGCGGTGGTCCCCCTTTCCCCCTTTCGGCTCCCCCGCCCACAGCCCTATTCATTGACGAGAGGGTGCAGGGTGCACGGAACGGGCAAAAGGGCGCCCCGCGGTAGCAAACCCTGGGTGCTCCCCCCCACATGAGGGAAGACCACCCCGAGATACATCTCCGATAAAAATGTCACCAGGTAGCCTGAACCAAGGGAGAGCAGAATACAAAACATGGAATCGCCGCGGCCTACATACTCAACAGAAATAGAACAATCCATCAGATATACCAGGTATACGACAACATTGGAGCCTGTCTAGTGACCACGGACTCGAAATTTTGTAGATGAGCTCTCATGTGAGAAACAACGACGACAACGCAAACAACTACAACAACACAACACGAGGCCGTTATACTCGAATATACTACAGGTAGATGACAAATGTACCGGTAGGAAAAAGAAAAGAAAAGAATAAGGAGCAACTCCAAACCACGAAAGGAACAAACCACCAATAAAAAAATGAAGAAAACGAAAAAAAATCCGAAAATCCGAAAACACAAAACGAAAAACCTCGGAAAAACAATCGAAAATTAAAAGACCAAACTAAAAACACCGCTGCGAACCCCAAACAAACCAAAACAAATGGAAAGAACGAACGAACCTGGATGGAAGCAACCCCAGCCTCCTGCCGAAGATCTCCTAGGCGCACCCCGTCGTGGCCAATGATCAAGCCGCTGGCGGCATCCGGAATAAGTACCCTCTGCGTGATGTCCAGGCTAGTGTCGGCGGCGGTGTATATGGTGGTCACGATCCTGTCGCAAGCCATCTGGACGCTGCCAGGCTCCCCGACCACCAACACCACGCGCTCGTGCGTGCCAGGGTAGAAGCGACCATTGGGGGTCACTTTGATGTCCGCGAGGCACTGGAATTATTTAGTTTTTTTTTAATCCGAGAGATGGTCGCAGGTTGAGTGGAAATTTGGGCCCAAAATATCGTGCGTACGATACCCATGGGGGAACGAACAGAACAAGAGGGAGAGGGAGAAGGAGAGGGAGGGGGGGAAATACGATTCATGGACGGATTTACATGCACGTCACTCTGCTTACTAAAATAATGATTTAATTTGTCAACAAGATATGCAGCTCGCCAACATGATTTGATTTGTTATTTTGCAAGACAGACCATAAAGCTCGTATTTAATGTACGAGTATAATAAGTCACGAAAATAAAAGTTGTAACAAGTTACTGACCCGCAGACAGGAGGGGACAAGAGGGACATGACAACAATGTTACACCTCGTGCATATGGTATGGTACAATAACAGCAACCCACGGCGGACACACAAAACACAAAACAGCACACGGAATGTCTCCGCAGCCGACGTAATAGGGGCGGGGGAAGGGAAGGAAGGGAGGAGGTGGACCGGGGGTGTGGTCGAGGATGGTTTGACGAGACGGGTTTGGGCAAGTGCGTATCGGGTAAGAATACGCACGGGCGGGTGAATACGAGTTCGTACACACGGCTACATGCACGTACGAGTAAGGGTACGACTGCTAGATAGACCATTGGCGATGCCGCAGCTAGCTGCTGTGGTCGTGATCAGCGACGGGGGTGGGGCGTGACGGGGGGGGGAGGGAAACAAGAGGTAGAGGTAATCACCAAATCAGATCTACGACTGATTAATTTGCAGCCTTGTAGTTTGTGGGTCATTATCCTTTTCAAAAAAAGAATCGTGGTCTTCGAAACTTTATAATACAGAAGTCACGCACCATCCGACTAATCGTGTCCCGTCACAACCTATATCTGCCAACAGGCCTATGCACCAGCCACGAGAATCCGCGCTCGGCTCGTAAGCCACAGGCGCAATGCCGACAGAGAGGGAAAGGGAATGGGGATGAAAATTGCGCGGGCTTTTTTTTTCTGAAGGCGTCCGTCAGTCTTGGCTACACACGGACGGGCGACCTTCTCGGGAAAAAAAAAAAAATGTCCGAGCCATTCGTATGAGAACAAAGACATGCACAGCAGAACAAGTACAAAATGCACACAGCACCAGCACAGCATCGTGTGTGGCAGCAACATCCTTGATCTTTTCCAATTTCCAACGAAACAAAAAGACAAAAAAATACAACTCTCTTGGTTTGATAGATATCAGCAGGAGAAACGCCGGTGGGGGTACCTGTATACCCATCTATATCTATCACGCATCACCGACACCTCGGGCGCACAACAGACAGCAGCGGCTAGAATAAGCTCTATGAACATTACACATTTGACGGGGCGCGATTTGAAGTTGTGAGTACCTGCACGCCCTGACTCGAAACAAACCATCCTCACCTCGTCTTTGATCTCGCAGATTCGAGTGCCTCCCTTCCCGATGAGGGTCCCCGCCATGCTGTTGGAAACCAGCAGCTTGAGCCCAAAACGCCCGGAGGTGTTCCCTGCACCACCACCGCCACCGGTGCCGCCGTGCGCAGTCACCCCGGGCCTCGTCGCCTGGGACGCTGCCGCCCCGGATACTCTAGAGTCTGCCTCCAAAGACAGCTGGTGGTGCTGGAACGCGGCTTCCTCGCTCCGGCTGGAGGTAGGCGAGACAGCGGAAAGGCTGCGCATGTGCATGCTCGGCGTACACGGGCTGCTCGGCGCGGTCGTGTCCAGGTTGTGGTCCTGGTAGTCCGAAACCGCGTGCTTGTTGTAGAGCGGGCTCGAGCCCCGGGAGGTCGACGAGGAGGGCAACCCCATCACGTTCTCTCGATCTTCCGCCAGGTCGTCGTGGGAGAGGGGGCTACTGTTGTCTAGGTGGGCCGCCGCAGCGGAGCGACTGCCCTTGTCAAGGCCAAGCCCCACGGCGGCGCGAAGCATCATTTCCTCCAGGTCCCCCGAGTTGATCCGCCATCGGGCAGGCTGCGATGTGGATGCTGCGCTAGGTTCGGGCATGGACCAGCCCACTGCCGCCGCAGACTCGGAGGTGGATGCATCCGGCGAGGGGGTCGAGGTCGGCCCGGCGGCGTCGTTGGCCGTGGAGCCCATGTCTCTACCGAATAACGCGACCTGGTTCAACGCAAACAAGGTCGACATCCCCTACGTCCCTTCGCTTTCAAAATCTCAGCCAGCAAGTCCGGAGGTGGGGTAGGGCGCAGCGATGGTCCCCCCACGGAAGTTAATCTCCTCTGGGAAAAGATCACAGCCACGTCGGTGGTGCAAGGCGCGAGGCGCACGTGGGGTTGGCTGGGGGTTGGCGTTGCGACCTGCGTTGTGCAGCGCGAATTGGAGCGATGTTCCAACTCCAACGATCCTGGGACGGGCCTTGTGACTGTTCGTCGCTGGGAGGTGCTTGCGCAAGAAAATTCCCACTAACTCGGCTCTCTTTCGTCAAGTCCGCAACAACTCTGTCGTACCCCGAGAGCCTGATTTCGAGGATTCGATGCCGGGCAGGAAAGAGGGTGGAGGCAGCCAGGGTTCGAAGTTTTAGGGTGTGTGGATAGGTGGAGTGCTCCGTGTGATTGTGATGATGAGGTTTCTCGGAGTCCTTGTTTGGCGTATCGCACGGTTGTCTCTCGGTGTGATTGTGTGATGATATATTTCAGGGCGGTGAATCCTTTTTTGGTGGCTGTCGGTGATTGGTCAAGATGCAAAAGTCCCCCCGGCGGTATTTGGATCGTTGAATGGATCGCCTGCAGCAGGAGAAGGGGGGGGAGGTACGAGTATAATCTCTGTTCTCCTGCGAAACCTGTTTAGTGTTGGTGTGACATGGCCCCAGCAGCGGTGCCACCAGGCGAAAGCAGCGAGGTTTGGAGTCCCGCCTTGTCACCCCACGACGTTCGGCTGACAGGCAGAGCCTCTCTTGTTGAGTCGGTGGCCTGCACATCAGTTATCTATTTCGATAGAGAAACGGTGCATCCAGGAAAACAACGAACATCTTCATGTTTTTTTTTTTGCCCTCTATAGCTGGTATGATACCGATAAATATGAATGGAATCTCCCAAAAAAATAATACGAAGTGCTGTATGTCAAAAATCGTACACCTTCTTTGAAACAAGTACGTACGTATCGATATCTACTGATCTACGTACGAGGAGGTCGAAAGAAACGCGAAAAAAAAACAGAGCGAGGAGGAGCCGAAGAAGACATGAATGATGACGATAATTTGATGACGATTCTTGATTGCGATTCGTATGACAATTACTGCCGAGAGAGATTGATATAAAACCGGAACATATCGATGGACTCGCTCAATTATCTTTCGATGATAAGCCGTTAGCAATAATAGTCTATGCTCGCTCGCTGGGGTTATCATGTGCCAGTATGATTTTGTCTGGTATACACCACCATTTTGCCGGATGAGCTGTTACCGAGAGCTGCAGCGGACGACCAGAAGAAAGAGATGTGCCGTGGATGTATGTTGGTGCCCCCAGCTACTTCTTGCCATACTACTATTAATATGAATATCTACAACACAATCGCACTGCTTGCTGTGCTGCTGCTATACACACAGACACTCACTCATAGAGTGCAGCGTCAGTTGGCAACGACGGCAACATCAGAAACAATATGAACGCTTCCAGATAGATGTGATCGTTATGAATCCTGGTACTGGTACGAAATGAGCACAAGATATACACCATCGTGTGCATCAGCATTTATTTACTGCCGCCGCACACCGACCAACCGCTGTCTGCCATATGTCTTGCCCTCTGCGACCTCCTCCAACAGCCCGGCCCTGACCGACACAGAATAAGAAACTTTTCGGAGTTGCAGTAAGTATGCCTGTTTGCTGTCGTATACCAGGCTGTGAAGTATAATCATAGATACCGGACTATTCGTTACCAACTTTTCCGGCGATTTGTTGGTTGCTGTTGCCCCAACCTCCAAACTTCGAGTCGATCCTATAGGTTGCAATCCAGGCTTCATCTCCACACCAAGGGTGTGTGTCGGCCATCCCCCCCTCCCCCCCCTGCCCCCTCTCTAGCCTCTATCAGTAGGCGATCCTTATTTCCTCTGTTCATCGCACGATCTGTTTATACCCCTCCAATAATCGAATGGATCCTAAGCCGCATTCCAGGGGCTCTATCCACATACATCAGGGTGTGTGTCGGTCACCCCCCCCTGCCTGGTCGGTGATAACCCGACGTGCTCCGTCCCGGCATTGTAGGGATGCGAGGGTCTATGGGCACACGACTACGGCCATGCATGATAATGAGTTCACCCCCCCCCACCCCCTCCATCCCCCCCTGCTCCTACCGGCCTCTAGGCAATTCTCCATCCATTTATCCATAGCAAGCTCGCTCGTCTATGCCCTTCTAATCTTCGAATGTATCCTAAGTCGCAACCCTGCATCACATCAAGGGTGTGTGTCGGTCACCCCTCCTCCCTCGCTGCTCCTTCTGTAGCCTCTATCCACAGTAGGCGATGTGTATTCACTCAACCACTCATCGCACGCTCGATCGTCTATACCTTTTAACCGTCGAGTGGACCCTAAGCCGCAATTCAGGCGCCATCTCCACATTACGGGCGTGTCTATCGCCCTCCCCCACCCGTGCTCCTTCTAGATTTAGCTTCTACGCAGGTCCGTCACTTGTTAAACCACAGCACACTTGCTCGCCTATACCCTGCACCTTCTTCAAACGAACTCTAAGCCGCGACCAGCCTCCATCCCCACACGCGGAGGATTGTGTCCCCGTCACCCCCCCCCCTATATGTATATATTATACCTGTATTGGTTGGGTTGGAGTCGGTTGCCAACGACACAGTAAAACATGCCGCTCAATACTGGAGCTGCAGGAGACAACCAGGGTACCGTTTTGTTTTTTGTTTTTTTGGCGATCAGTCACAACTGGTGGTCGAGTTGGATTATTTGTGCTGAGTGAAGGCACAAGGGGATTGATCGTATCATGTAGTGTTCATGGTAAGGCACCCAAGAGACAGGTACAGAGTACGCCCATTGCTGTTTCGGGAAGTGGCCACACCGGAAAATAAATTTACTCATTGAAGCCATCCATATGCAAGTCCGTCTCACAAGAGGTTCTTAGTAGGATGCCACTCGCCCTTCATACGACTCACCAAACACCTCACACCGCTTCGCGCTTGGTGCAAGCAATGTCTGCCTGGTCGGTGAAAACCCGACGTGTCCCTTCCCGCTATTGTAGAGGTGCGAGCGTCTATGGCCATCCGACTGCGGTCATGCATGATATCGAACAACCCCCCCCCCTGGGATGCGTGGTCAATGGCCAAATGACTAAGGCAAGCAACAAATGAGTACGCCCCCCCCCCCCCCATACTCTTTTTAGCCTCTAAGCGTGTCTTCGCCGACTGTGTTCCGGTAAGGAGCGGCGTCTTGGTGCCACGTAACTCCTTGGTGCTCAACATTGCTCTGCCCATGCCCACGACAACGACGTGATAATGCCTCTGGGAGAGTCCGTTGGCCAAGCCCGGATTCGGGCGATTAGATAGCTCCCTCAGCTCAGAGCCTCCTAAAACGGGACTTGGCCAAGGCTCTTGCCCCTTGTCGTCCCAGCGGGATGTCAGGTTCAGGCGGGCTTACCCCGTTGGGCTGCTTGTCCAAGGCAGCGGTGTGTGCGGCCTGATGGATTCGGCAAAGCAGCGTTATTTTTGCGTACATGCCCACAAAATGTCTTTATCTCTGGGAAAGCTGGTCTCACGGGGATTAGTTGTTTTTTCGCCGCACGCCGCGGGCATGTCAAGCTTTGGAGGCCTTGGGGCCGCGTCCTCCTCTGTGCGAAGACCCCGCTCGACCCAACATTAAGGAATAATGCCAGCCATGTGTCGCGGATCTCCCACAGCTTCCGAGCCGGCTTGATGATCTCGACTCAGGTACCCCCGTCTTTGCTCGGTCTCCTGAAGGACCGAGGAGGTCCGTCGGAACGTCTGATAAGATCCCAACCCTGCTCCCAACGGAAGCGGATATCCTTTACGAGGTAGGTGGCTCTCTGTCCGAAGGGTTCGATGGAAAGGAAGCCGACCGCTTGCTTGTCTGGCATACCTGCCAGGCGATGCACCCGGCAATCCTCACGTCTCTCCCTTGCTGTCTCCACCACGTGCTCAGCCATGTACCCTTCCGTACCGATTGGGACGCCTACGACCGGCACGCTTCCCTCTTGCGTGATTCGGACGTTGACAGTAGGCCAGCAGCGAAATTATTTCCGCCGTCATAATTTTCCCTTTCCGAGGTAGACGCCCCGGCGTGGGTGGGTTTAGCAAACAATGTTGATTCCGTCGAGCTCGCGGCAAAGGGGGGGGTATGGCCCTGACCGTGTTTACCAACCATGACTCCCATGAGGCCGGGGGCGGTGTTGTCCGTGTACGCCGAAGGTTTCGACTCCTTCCCCGCTGAAATCCAAATGGAAATCCTTAGCCCCGGCTTCAAGGACAAGGAGAACATTACCGGTTCCATACAGTCCCCATGTACCCCTCTGGAGCAAGCGATCGCCCGGTGTGTATGGTCCCGAGTCGACCCGAAAGAAGACACCAGCTGGTGTCTCGTTGTAGGACATAGGCCACGACCACCACGAGCGCCGGCACGTAGGTGACCACCCCTGCTAGTACAGGCATCTTCTTGACCGTTGTGAATGCGTTGCGGAGGTCATCGAACATGGGCCAATTTTCCGTCTCGTGGAGCACACGTGCCCTCAATCCCCCAGTGCAGGGCGACCCCGAAACTGCCCAACCTCGTGGTGAACTTCCTCCAACCACGGTCTCCACCGTAGCACTGCCTCTGCCGGTCGTTACTCTTACCCCAGCCCGGTGAGGCTAGACTGCGAGAAGAGCTTCCAATACTCCGGCGGGATCGCGTCGGGATTATCGATGATTCTCTGCCTGGTGGCTGTCATGATCTTGCCAAGCTCGTCTCTCCCGTTATTGGAGTGGGTACTGGAGTGGAGGCACGCGGAACATTGACGGTCATATCCGGGGTCTGAGGCGTTCTACGGTAGAGGTTCACCCTAATTTTTCCGAGGCTCCTCACTTAAGGAGCTCCATACCTCATCCGAATAATGACCTCAGCAAAAATCGAATTGCTTCCCGATGAAAAATCCCATGGCCTAACTATACAAAAACGTATTTTCGCGAAACAAGATTGGCGTTCCGACGATTTTGGGTTAAGGAGGCCCGTCATTAAGAAAAAGAAAGCGGAAAGGTGCTACCTCTATCGTAGAACGCTTGGTCTGATATAGCGCCGCGAGAGATAAAAATGTCGACGAGCACCTGGGAAGCGTACTCACCGCCCAGGCGCCACTGGAGAGCACTTCCTTCCTTTTATCTCGGCGACACTTGCCAACACCGCCGCCTCCGCCACCGCCGCCAC
The DNA here is from genome assembly GCA_031213475.1 of Nereocystis luetkeana. Classification (NCBI taxonomy): domain Eukaryota; class Phaeophyceae; order Laminariales; family Laminariaceae; genus Nereocystis; species Nereocystis luetkeana. The sequence continues at coordinate 2,030,906 of JARUPZ010000035.1, read as the reverse complement.
CGTAGAGATGGCGGCGTGATCGCTGGGCAGGATTTTCTCCAGCATGGTGGCCTACATCTCCTCGCTAACGGCCGAGCGCAACTCCGCTACGAGGGCGCGTATTCCGACAGTAACCCTTTCCCGTGTACTTCATTGGAAGCTATAATCAATACCAGGTATGCAAGTCTGCCTTACAAGCGGTTCTTAGTAGGATGCAGCGCACCCTTCATGCGACTGGCCCAACATCTCACGGCGCTTCGCGCTTGGTGCAAGCAATGTTCATGCCTGGTTGGTAAAAGCCCAACATGCTCCGTCCTAGCATTGCAGGGATTCGAGGGTCTATGGTCATACGACTACACGGCTATGCATGACATGAGTACACCCCCCTTGGAGCGAGACGCTGACGATGCCTTATCTTGCTTTTTCCCCGCCGAAGTTTCTTGGCCGGCGTTCTTCGGCATTGTGCCCCCTCGCCTGATGTATGAATCAACCACGGGAGCAAGAAGCCTACGTCGCCACTCTCGATTAACACGCAACCCTATCGCCTCTTTATAGGGCCGTCCAGCGAGTGCAGCAGGGCCGAGAGAGCACATCACGCCTTGATCACCCACATAAGCGAACACGGCGTAGCCAAGTCCCGGTTCGACCGGTACTCTTGCAAGGCATAATAGAAGGTGCCTATTCACAGCGCTTGAATGCTCAGACATCGCGTGTGCACCAGCCAGCTACAGCTGTACCGTATTTCCGCTTGCGAAGTATAGCCGCAGCTTTTCCAGGGAAACGGCGTCGAGCCGTGGACACGCCCCCGCCCACGCTAACATGGTCCTCATCCGGACGAAATCCTCCATGAGAGCAGGTCTGCGTCGCCCGGGGTCCCCACTCCCATCCGCGCCGCCCGACTGCAGATGCTCGGGTCCGCTTTAACCGCCACCTCCAATGCCTCCCCCGTCTCGTGTGCCGGACTCCGCAACCAGCTACTGGGCTGCGAAAACGATGCCTGTGCCGCGCCCCTCGCGAGAGCTTCCACCGCACAACAAGCGAGCGGCACGCGTCGTCCGTTTCCCAGTGGCGAACGCGCCACCCAATGCCTTGGTTGAAGCGCCATAAGGCAAACCTCGATCATAACCGGATGTTCATGTGTGCACGTCGCCTCGGGTGTCCCTGAGGGAGGAGCCGAGGCGTGTCGCGTTCCCGGGCGCCCCACCTCTACCCTGGATGATCCTGTAAATGCAACCCCCCCGCCGTCGTTCCCTGCAACTCCTGTCCCTTCACGTTTTTGGCCCTCTGCTCTTCCTACCCCCCCCCCGCCCCCCAATCCACTGCTCCATGACCCTCCGGGGTCCTCTGCACTCCCTCCTCCTTTCTCTGTCTCCCCCCCTGCGGTTATTGTTGTTGTTCTCACATTGTCTCATTGCCAAAAACTACCAGGCAGTCCGTAGTCACAGGACAGGGTCCAAAAATAACTTTGCGGTGTTACGTGATCTTTCGCGTGGGGACGCGTAACTCTTGCCAGGTTTGCCGATCAAGCAGGCCCCGCGTTGTCACTCACTTGTGCTTAGTGCTAAAAGAGCTTTGTCGCATCGTCCAAAATCGCGAGGACGGACGTCTGAAAAAAGGGGGGCGAGGGCTCTATGCCCCGTCCTGATTTCTGTTCGCTATACATAGCGGCCTTCCAAGTAAACCCACCATATTTCCGGGGCATTCTTGAATCCTGGGCCTTTACAAGCCTTTCCGAGGGATTTACCCATGCCACTAGCCCACCCTGATACGCCGTGTAGAGCAAAAGTATGGAAGGTTGGGGGGAAACGCCAGGGTTCCACGAACTACTGAAAAAACAAGGATCGATCGGAGATAGATGCGGTTCCCCAAAGATTACTCCCACGCACCCAAATCCTGCGAGGCTACGAAACCTTCGGAGGGAAGCTCAGAAGGGGAACAGGAAAGGAAGCCTACCCGAAATGGGCTCCAAACACGTGAGACCCCGAAGCTACCCGCATACCCAGCAAGGGAGGGGAGGGGAGGGGGGGGGGAGGGTGTACTCGATAGGAGATATGTACTCGATCTTATGCATGGCCGTAGTCGTATGACCATAGACCCTCGCCATCCCTGCAATGCCGGGACGGAGCATGTCGGGTTTTCACCGACCAGGCAGACATTGCTTGCACCAGGGGGGGGGGGGGGGTGTACTCATTATCATGCATGGCCGTAGTCGTTTGGCCATAGACCCTCGCATCCCTACAATGCCGGGACGGAGCACGTCGGGTTTTCACCGATCAGGCAGGAGGGGGGGGGGTGTACTCATGCCATTCATGGACGTAGTCGTATACCAGGGATATCACCAGGGATACATGACCATAGACTGGGGGAGGGGGGGGGGTGGACGAAAATGCATTCTGAAAACGAAAGAATACACGCCACCGCCAAATATCCACGGCAGGGGGGGGAGGGGGCGGGAGGGGCGAAAAACATTATTTTTCTGAACACGGAAAAACACAACAACACGAAAACACAGAGCCCTGTTCCCCAGTATGAGCGGCCATATCTTTACCCGAATCACCCCCGCGGATGAGCGGAGAACAGGAACCTCACCTATCGACCTTGTATATACGTCTACTACTCTCTGTTGTTGTGTGGCTCTATTTTCTCCATCCAAAGGAAGATTAACGAACAAGAAAAAAGATGAAACAGCAGTTGTGAAAAAATGAGAAAATATATCATACGTACAGGTATATAATACGATAAGAGATACCTTGTAGACCGTATTATACGTATACTGCTGTAATCCTACCTGGTACCAAACGTATTATTATTATAAGTAAATACTATTCATATTGAATAGGAGTAAACATGACTCCCCAGAGGCGCTGCCGAGGACGGAGACATCAAAAATAGAAAAATAATGCCAGGGTAGCACGGCGACCTTTTTTGTCCTTCTAACTTATTTACTCTGTCTGCCGTGGACGGGTGGAAGCAAAATATTGAAACCCTACGATATCAAGAATTACCTACCGAACCAGCTACCGGTCGACATACATTTATTTTCGTTTATTCGAGAGCAGAAAAAGTGGGAAGCAAAAAAAGTGAAAACATGAAATAAACAATGCTGTTATAATGATATTATCGTGAACTTTTTGGCATAAGAAATTCTCTCGGTTATATATATCATACAGTAGTAGTAGGTTCATATACCTGGTATATATTATATGTATTTGTCGCTGATGGTTGGTGTTCTTATTACAAAAAACAACATTCATGGTACGAGCGTACTTCTTATAAAGAATATTACCAGTAGTACCTACGGTACATACTGTATGACTCCAAAAGGAGAGTATCTATTGTGATGAAAAGGATATTTAAATGACGATCCACGTGTAGGGTCACATTCATCCATACCAAGTACCATGGTACTCAATAACAATTGTGTGTAAAGTAACCAGCACGAGGAGAAGGAGATCGCGTGCGGTAAGTAGGTGAGCTAGTAATAGCAAAAAAAATGTGTAAATAATGTAATTAAAGTGAAGTACTGCGTGCGGTATGAATAGTATATACTTCGTATATATATACGATAAATACACTGCTTGCTGATGGGTAAAATTATAATATTTGTAGCACCAGGTATTATTTTGCCCTGGCGAGTACAATGCCCACGATCCACCACCAATCGCGTCTCTCACAATCAGCCCAACCATCAAACCAAGAAGAAGCAGACTCTTCATTCTCATCGTCAGTATCTAATATAATAATAGTGCTAAAATACGAGATCTATACCCCGTGGAACGCGCCATCGAATTATCACTATTATTGTTTATACGAGTAAATAGAACATTTATTATTAATACCTGGTAGTTATTACGGGGGACCATACCAAATAGGATCTACGGTGCACACACAAACCTATATGTTACCTTATTTTTGCCAACAATAATAATATTTGGTTCCATTTACTATGTATGGTACCCCTTATAAGTATACCTGGTACTATGTATCACACGAAGGTTGCAAAATATGAGTTTCGAGTATAATTTTTCGATCCCACAGATATTAACCCTTTTAGAACCGCAGTTTCGTTTTCGGGACAAACCACTCAAACTTCAAGTAGTTTGCCCCCAAAACGGGACTGCGGTCCTGAAGGGGTTAACTTCGGTTTTTACTCTTTCTTCTTGTCTCGTATAACATACATACATACACACCAGTACAATTCGATGCGAGTCGACGAGGGAAGAAAAGGCTGAAATCTTCTCGCGATAAAAAGGAAGGCACGTACCGTAGCGGGAAGGGGGTAGAAGAGCCTGCTATGTGACCCCGGATCTGAGTTACGAGTTGGAAGGAGAGAGAGAAGAAGATGTGCGAAGATTATAAATGGGATGAGAAAAAAAAGAAGAAGTACCTGGTGGTATTCTATGTATTCCAAGGTTTCTGCGCCTGGCAAGGAGCATCGCTATCGATAAGTAAGTGAAACAGAGCAGACATGATTGTTTTCAACTCGCGTGAACTCTACGCATATCAGTACGGTATTTTAAGGACGAAAACACCCGCCACCCATGATGAACAATAAAAAATCGATCTTTCAATCCGTCTGCAAAATATACGAAACAACCGAACAACGAACAGATTCCACACACACACTCGTCTCGTACACACACAGCGGCCACGCTGCCACCGCGTCACATTGTGCTTTGTGTCGGCGCGCTTTTTCTATTACTATTATTATTATTATTATCATTATTATTATTATTATTATTATTACAAGTATTATTATTATTATTATTATTATTATTATTATTATCATTATTATTATTATTATTATTATTATTATTATTATTATTATTATTATACGTACACTCGCACGATGATTTTTTTGTTTTTTGTTTGCACCGCTCCCCATTGATCGGCTTTCCTTTTCTCTCTCGTGTTGAAAAAAAAAAACGCTGGAAGCGTATCATACATTATTATGCTGTTATGTATCTTATATACAAACAGTCGTATGTACCTGGTATAGGTAATAAAACGTACTATTAATAGTAACCCGGTATACGTACAAGTACTTGAACTTTTACACCGGCATATACGTACCTACCTGTTACATGATATATACCACTATTAATAGTACACCAATACTTTTTGGACTATTATTATATACCAGGTAGCAGGTATATACCTGTTATACATACGACGAGTATATACGGTCCGGTTGTCTTTTGGTAGATTGCGTGGGTTCGAGTCTCACCGAGCGCCTACTACGTACCTGGTACGTCGTACTAGTGGGGACTTTTTCTTCCATAAAAATTGATTGATTGGCGGAAAAGCGCGTGGCGAGTTAGTACCAGGTATTAATTATTATTAATACACAATAGACTATTAATAATACATTAATACACAAATAATACTGCTGCTGCTGCAGTAACGTTCACTCGATGGAAACCGACCAGCAGTAAGGATATACCCGGAGTATATTATATGATGCTGAATGAACGCTGTGCGCGATAAACACAAAGAAAGGCACGTACGTGCGGGAGGGGAGAAGAAGCGGACGGCTTCTTCTGTAGTCCAGAAGATCGACCTGTACTACTACTCTCCTCGTCGTGATGGAAAGTAAAAGTAATGAAAATAAACAAATGAACGATTAATATCGTAGACGAAAAAAAACAGTCCCACTACTATTATTATTACGTTCCAAACTATAAGGAAGGACCGTTTGTGTACTAAAACTGAATATATTTTTTACTTATATTACGGGACATAGTGGTATGATATTATACCAGGTACCTGGTATACTCAAAGGTAGTATCCTGACCCCTCTAGGGCTGTACTCCCATTGTGCGGACAAAACACTTGGAATTTAAGTAAAGCGTAGGTATACAATCACAGCAGTGTGCGGTTCAAGAATGGCTAACCCTTTTAAAACCGCAGTCCCGTGTGGGGGGCAAACCGCTCAAATTCCAAGTAGTTTGTACCCAAAACGGGACTGCGGTCCTAAAAGGGTTAACCGGGCATCAATTAGTATTATTATTAATATTAGTATCAATAATAATAATAATAGCTGTTGCACCAAATTGCAGATAGATTGCAGTGCTGCGTTGGGGCGCAACAATTAGGCGCAACATTTGGGTCGGAATTCAGAACAAATAATTGATTGCGGTTTTGCGCAACAGGCGCCAGCACGTGTGTCGCGCGCAGCGCAACGCAAGTTTCGGTGCGCGCGCAGCACAAAGCTTCGGCCGCAGGCGAGAAAAAAAAATGCACGGGTCTATTTCGCCGGAGCGGCCGGAGCCGAGAAACAAAAAAAATGAGCCACTTTTTTTCGATCGCCATGATGAGCGAAAAAAACGTCTTTAGGCGCACTTCGCCGAATAAGTATGTGTGTTTTCGGGCATGCAAATATATATATATATATGTACACGCATATATATCACATTTTTTTGCCGCCGGCGGCCCCTACGCGGGTGGTGTGGCCTCTGGCTGCCCCCCCGGGCCTTCCTGCGGGGGGCTATAACACGCCTGCGGTACGTGTCGCGCGCAACACGCACGCGCGTTCCTGCTCTTCCTGACGCCGAAACCTATTTAAACGGAGAACCTCCCTTTTTATTTTGCTCTTTTTTTTTTTCATGTATTTTTCGCAAAAAAAATTACGCTGTGTTTGGCAAGGATAAGACAAAACGATGATGAGATGCAATAAGCAACAGACAGTGGCAAAGACGTAAACTGTTATGTATCCTTTTAATTAATGTCTACCTCTCACTGGCCACTCAGTCTTCACAACGAGCAGTTACGCACACACCAAGTACTTCTCTTAATAGTCTATCTGCGGCGTAGTAGTTAACTAAAAAAGTTGTTTATTAGTATAATATTATAGAATACAAGGAGACTACAAACTATATTGTCATCACTATTTCCACCACCAGTTGGTGCGTGTTTTTTTAATACTAAACAAACGGTTTCATTCGGTTGTTTCCGTCATCCACAGCAGTTAGTCACCACAAACCGGCCACAACAACTGTCTCTCTCCCTCCCGGTTCTCTGCACGAAGAGGTGAAATAACAAACGTCTCTCCATCTTGTCGTGTCCTTGTCTGTGTCATGCCGTCCTTGTCTTCGTCCCCTCCTCCCCATCTAAATAATGCACGCTCTTTACAGTGTTAACTGTTAATATTATCACTGACTGTAGTATAGTCCATGCCCCCCCCCCCCCACGAGGGTGTGTGTACTCGATATCATGCACGGCCGTAGTCGGTATGACCATTGGGGGGGAGAGGGCGATATTTACGGCCATGCGAGATATAAATCAACAGAGCGGGGACATTTATAACCCATCCCCGGGTTTCAGGCCTTGCATTTCGCATGTTCCCGCCGCATCGTCCTCTTCAACACACCAGCCTGCTCGCAAAGACCACCACGCGCGATGGCGGCGAAGCCCCGCGGCAGGATCTCTCGTCGTATATATCACGCCGTATAGCCATCAAAATCCCGTCGCTGCAGTCCTAACAGCCTTCAAGACCAACGCATAACCCTAACCCTAACCCTAACCCAAAAGGCAAGGCCTGAGCCTGGGGATGGCTCCTAAATGTTCCGTGTAGTCATGTTTACAAATCTCGCCGTAATCGTTGCTACCTGGTATGGGATTTCACCTCACATGGAACCCCGGGTCAACCCACCTCTACAGCAACCAACCCCATACTCGTACTGATATTATTACGGGGAACCATAGTTAACAGGACCTATGGTATACGTAAAAACCTATATGTTTAACCATTTTTACTAACAATATTTGGTCCCATTAACTATGGCCCCCCGTAATAGATGTACAGCCTCTCTATGTTCCTTGCTGTACTTCAAGGTACAGTAAGCACCCCGCAAATATAAACCCCGACATACCTGTACGTCTAGACTCCGATACACCTGTACGTCTAGACTGCATAGATAAACACATTTCAACAGTAATCTCTATCGCACTGCAGTGCTGTTAGTAGTTCGAAAAGCTCAGAACTAGCGCCACGTAGTGAGGCGTAGGGGCCTCTGCCATCGCAGGGCACGGTGGAACATTGGGCACTCGATCTATCGGCGAAAGGTAGCCAACATGTACGTCCTCGCTTTTCCAGGACAGGCCCAGCCGCCGCCCCTCCCGCATGCAAGCACACTTCGACCTCATGCCGCACTGGTATACTTTGGTTGTGACCCCCGGTCGTGACGGGTTCGGCACCACCGCAAACGGACGACGCCATCCGCCCTACTCCTTTCATGAGCCACACCATCTATAGTATATGCACCCTCGGTTACGAACGCGCCTGGACCCCTTTGGGGCTTGAGGCCGACGATACGACGCTTGTAGTATCGTCTGGGACGTTACTACACGTCTTAGCTGCTGTCTGTGGACCGTTATTTTCGTCTCCCTACTGTGTCTATATCTAACGGTCACATTGCCCTCGAGCACATCTCGCCATTTGGTTGGCAACGGCAACGTTCCACGCTCGGCGCTGGTCTGAACTCCTCTCTGCAACAACTCACACGCACCGTGAAATAACGTAAAGGCGCTGCCATTCCTCTCCCACCTTCCACGGCCTCAAACAGACCTTCTCGGCCTCCCTGGGCCTGACAGCCTGACCAGGATCTAACAGCTTAACTAGCCAGCCTCGATACCGTGGGCGTCTATCTCGTCCAACCCTGTGGTATCAGTTCCTGCTTTCCTTCCACACTGGGCACCAGCCTGAGTGCTGAGTGGGCCCGACTCCACCCCCACCCCCCCCACACACCAAGGGCTACCATTGTTTCGCCTTTCCTCTTCGCCGCCAACGGCGACATCCGTGGTGTTCATCGCCACGGGCCGCGCACGAATAGCGTCACATTTAGCCTGCACCTCCGAACTGCTCGTCGCAAAAAAAACATCGCTCGTAATTTTTCTTGTATCGCTCCAAATTTTGCCGCCGATTCACCAGCTGGTTGCGGTGAGGGCGCCGTGGGCGCTGTGGAGCTCCCTCCTCCTGGCCTGAAATTTGTGCCGCCTATCTCCGCCCCGCCGTCTACCCCTGGCGCCTCGGATCAAGACGCTACCATGCCTTCGTAGGTGCTGATTTCTTCTCGGGGATCGCCGCCGCTCTGCTCGCCGCCGCTGGAACCACCCTGGACCGCTGCCGTCTGTATGGTTTCGGCCGCCGGGGCCCTTGTATTGGCTAGAAGAGTTAGCGAACCGTGCGATGGTAGGGGATTTACTTGATTATAGTATAGCCCAAACATTTCCCACTGACGGGGCCTTCCTCAACTCTCAAACTACCCATATAAATATATGTATATCTGCACCCATTGCGTATTGCACATTTCTATTTGCGAGCCCCCTTTGACTGTGTGTCGGGTTTACTAACTGTCGTAGCTTACAATATTTCTCGAAAGTCGAGGTTGTTGGATGGGGAAATAGAGATCCCCACGTGAGGAACCTCAACTTTTTTAGGGGCTATTCCTGCCGTATTACGCGTCTAACCTACTACATACAGTGAACATCCCACTGACTATTAACCCTGCCTCTTGGGACTTCTGAAGGAAAAATTGGCGACAACGAGTGACGATTACACAGCAACGTCCATTGCGCGATCGGCGATTAGGGGGATGATAAAAACCTGATTGTGTCCGAGTTGCAATACAAAGAGTCAGTCGCACGGAACGCCATCCTACCTGCACCCACATTGATTGCTGGGCGCTCTCTCGCCGCCCGTAGGCGGCTGATAACACCAGAGTCACCAACCACTGCTTTGCTTGCCATCTAGGGGTCCCAGAGGGGTTAACTGTCTACCGCTGACTGACTCAGTAGGCTGGTACGTTATCCATTCTTAATCAACAACACATTGTTCGTGATTTCGACTCGATCTTGGCATTGGTCCCCGGGGCGAAATAATCGTAGAGGGATCTAACCTTTCCCCACTCCCCACCTGGAAAAATAAGGATCACCGACAAATAAGCGCACGTTATAACTTCGGCTAGGCAGTGTAACCTACTAGCCTGCTCATCAGCGCTGATAGACCAATGCCTTGGGCCGCACCCCCAATAGTTGCCGTTCCCCACCGCCACCTATCTGCCGCAGAGATAATTTTACCAGCGCCAAAACCTGCACAACAACAAGTCACTTCACGGGTGGAACCCCCCCCCCCCTTTCCGTTCACAACGTCGAGGATCACAGCACACGTTGAGCACACGTTCTTGAGCTGAAAACCCTTGCAACGTCAGCGCAACCTTGAAAATTACAGACCTACGGCGAGGACACGATATGCGTGTTTTCAGCTATTATTATAGGCAGCGTGTCCTTTTTGTATGGTTCTCAACGTCATGACTAGGGAGAGGGGGGGGGGGGGGGGGTCTGCGTTCTGCGTCCGTCCGTGTGCGGCTTCCAAAACGACCGGCACCGGCCACTAATGCCTACGGGCGGCGCGAATATAACCGTTTCCACGAGCCTGCACAATTAGTCTGTCTGAGTGCCTCGACGCACAGGCTCCACCACTCCCACTCCCCCTTACAAGACCTGTCGTCGAGCCCGATGGCGAGTTCCACCCACTCGGTCCCTCCGTTGAGCGATTCACACACACGTGCGGGTTGGACTCATGAGCAACGTGCCGAGCTCCTTTGTTCTGCGTCCGCCCGATACCGTTCCCTGATCACCCAAGGATTCTTGCCTCCAATACACGCAACCTAATTTTGGCCAGAATGAGCGCACGCAGAAACAAGAACCTATATGTGTGCCATGCTCGCCCAGCCCGGAAACAACGGTACGCGTCTCCGATGCGGAGGGGCTCAACACCAAGCTTTCCCCGGCCCGTTCGTAGCGCGGCCTTATTGCGACCAACTTCGCAAAGGACCAGAACAATATTCCCACCCACCTTTCATGCCTCGTCTCAAATCCGTGACCATGACAGCATCAGTCTTGTCGGCCTATTTCTGGTGCAACATACCGCTGGTGAATTTTGACTTGCATTCATTACCAGACGGCCGCGGGGGCAGTCGTCAGCGCCCGACAATGTGGACCTCTGCTGCTTCCTCCGAGCGGTAACGCGTACGGCGTCCTGTGAACCGACGGATTGTTTCAGTCACCGCGCTGACAGGTACGCCGCGATATGACACGCTCTATTTATCGACACTGTCGTCGCCGACGACATCCTCATCAACCGGCACATCCTTTTCTGGGCCTGCTCGGTAACTGCCCTTCTCCAGGGTTGGCACGCCCCACCACTGATTGCAGTGCCGAGGGCCCAAGAAGACTTCCGACCAAACGATTCGTTGGCCTACAGAGATAAATATAGTTCTTCCTGCTCGCGGTTTTCCCTCTCCATGCCGATACCAAACGGGTCCGGTAGCATCGTCAGCCCTTTTACCTTTTGAATTCTACTATTTGCACCGTGCGGTAATAGGTGTACGCCGTCCCTCCGCACTGGCCGACTGTTTCACTTGCCGTGCCGACATGTACACACCACGATACAAACAAGAGCTCAATCTATCGCCTCAATCTATCGCCATTAACGCCGCGAACATCCGAGTCGACCACCGCACCCCTCTCAAGGGCTGCCCGGTAACGCCAATTTCCGATGACAAGCTGTTTTTTCCTTCCCCCAGGGCTCGCGTGCGATCTGCGAGCGCCACAGAATCAACAACGCCACCGTCAGATCGTATCGCTCCAGCGCAAACGGCGGCGTCAAGCACGTCACTAAAAAACGATGGTTGCCCGGGACGTGTAAAAAACTTCCCCACACCAAGGTGGTCGACAATAAATCTGTCCGTTACTTCTGTGCCCGCACTCACAGAATCACACATGGCCTGCAATCCGCGTGTCCCCCCACGGTCTTTGGCCACCCCAAGAGCGTCACGGCGTGGGCCGTGTAAATCGAAAAATGGCGTACTGAAACCTCCGATCGCCATCGGACGTCAGCAGTGCTCATACCGGGTTGGCTGCGAGTATTCTGTCATCGCTTCCCAGCCGCAGCGCCGCAACTGATTTATCATGGGCGCCATGTGCCAGTCACAACCTTTCGTTGACGCTGACTTGGCGCGGGTCAACATATCCGCTGATATAAGTCGTCAAGGCGCTAGAGGGAAGGCACCCACGCAACAGCTGTGCTCAAGGAAGACAGCTCTTCTCCCTCAACCAGGTTGACCCGTTTAAGGCTCTCGCGACGGTGGGCCCCGCGCCGGCTTGCGACACCCCTAGTGGCCACCGCCTACGTCACGATAAACCCTTCTTCCGCTTTCCTCCACGCACATGCCTGGAAAGGACTCACACCGCCGCGTCTCTGTTGTCCGATGCAAGCCCCACTTGGACCCTGACGACACGGGTGATAGATATATATATATATGCCTTATGGCACACATACCGGTGGATCTCACAGAAGCACGTATCCTCAACTCGTTCGCCACAACAAAGTCACCCTCCTGCCACGTAATATCCCTAGACGAGATATCACCGCCGCCCGAACGTCTTGAGGCTGGAACGCACCACGAGTAGCCTAAGCAACTACTGTAGCTCGCGGCCGTGCATATCGCCCCCCCAGTAGTATTCACCGGTGGACCTCACAAAGGAATACGTGCAAAGTGTAGGTACTCGTACACAATCTCGACTGGTTCGCTATGTAATTGAGTCGCTTCCCTGCCACGTAGGTCTTGACGACATATATCTCACCGCCGCCCGAACGCCTGGAGGGTGGGACATGCCACGGGTCGCCTACTGTACTACCATAGCTCGCGGTCGTGCGTGGTGGTATCACCTCCGTCATGTACGAATCCCATTATCACTGATGAGCCGGTCAACTCAACCGTCGTGGGATCTCAAGACCACACTCGGCACATACATCAGGCAACAGGTTTCCGTCGTTGATGTGATACCGGTCGGGCACACGACACAACGAACGATATTAGATTAACAGACCAATTAACGGCCCCCACCCCCATTGTGTATCTGCACCCGGCTCACCGCAAGTGATCGAGGTCGCTCTTCTGGCCCAGAGATCCGAGCGGGGGCGCGTGATCCTAGCAGTAGTGGCAGTACTGTAGTAGTACAGTAAAGTATTAATAGTAGTAGTAGCACAGTAGTGTTACCACAAACAGTGTAGTATTAATAGAAGGACAACAGACAGCAGTAGTAGTAAGGTAGTAGTAGTAGTGGTAGTAGTAGCAGTAGTAATAGTAGTAGTAGTAGTAGTAGTAGTAGTAGTAGTAGTAGTAGTGATAGTAGTATTATCTAGTAGTAGTAGTAGTAGTAGTAGTAGTAGTAGAAGTAGTAGTAGTAGTAGTAGTAGTAGAAGTAGTAGCACGAGATCGTAGTAGCAGCAGTATTAATAGTAAGTAGTAGTAGTATAATAGTAGTAGTAGTAGTAGTAGTAGTATTTAATAGTAGTGTTGTAGTGCCGTAGTACTTAAGTACTGCTGTTGTTGTAGTACTCCCGTACAGCAGCAGTAGCAGCGGCGACCGTTTCTGGTACGGCTTGCGACGCCGTCTCTGCAGTGGCTGCGGACCGGGCCTCGACTGACAGTTGTGGTATCGTCCGATTTCTCAACGATCCATAGGCCCAATCAAAGTCGGCCTTCGATCCAAACCGTCGTCTACCGTGCACCACTTCAAGGAGAGGGTCTCACCTAGTTTACAGACAGTACTACCCACAATGATGACGATGATGATGGTGTATACAGAGACTCCATGCACAAAACAGAACAACACAAACACTCCACACCTCGGACAGACGATTCCCACATGATGCCTTTCAAGGCAGATCTATCTGTATGTTCCCCATCTTGTTGTCATGTTGCCGGGTGGGACCCGTACAAAATCTGCATGATGATCTACAGTAGCACATGTTTGTTGGGTATGTATACTAGTATTAGTATGCAGATCCTGCACAACTACTGCTCTACTTCGCGCCATAGTTCGCTGTTGTTGATGGATTGTTGCTGTTGTCGCAACGTATACTATATAGAGTGACTCCTTGGTTTTCTGCTCCTGGAGGCTCTCCAACTCTTTGATGCGCCTTCATGTGAACCTGGGTCCTCCTCTGATAGTGCCCGGCTTCGAGGAGGCAGTATACACAACATAGCGCTCACTGGTCATCTGGTCATACAAGGCGCATTTGATACTCGTACCTCGTACCTGGTACACCAAGAAAGGAAGATTCGATAAAAATAGGGGACATAAAAATATTGTGATCACGCTTCCTTCATTCTGGAAACCCTTGCTCACGAATGAATTGAAATCCTCTTTTGGCTTCTCCGTGGCTTCCCATATCGCACAGAGTACGCGCACCTGTAGCCGACAGCGCCCGAACTACTAGAGAGTAGACACTTGGCGACGTGTCGACGAAGGGATATTTAAACCTCCTACACTTAGTTATCGACAGCGCATTCCGTGAGCGCTGCAAATAGAACGAACATACGACAATCGTCGTCAGCGTTATTTTGTTATTTTACGTCGATTGCATCGACGATAACACCAGGAAGGGGCTTTCAGAGAGAGCGCAAGCCAGAACACAACAAGCTGCAGCCATGTTTTCTCGGTTTAGCTTCGGCGTATCGTCCAAAAAAACCTTCAAGCCCGTCAAGGGCCACCAGGGAGGCTCCAAGCGGGAGGAGCTGCACCAGTTCACCCGGAAGACTCTTGGAAGGTGAGCTTGCTCATTGGTTTGAGACTTTCTTTCTCGTCAAAATTTCAACGACACTACATACAAGCAGTACGTGCTGCTGTTGTTGCTGCTTGTTGCAGCAAGATGCACACAGCAGTGTGTTTCTCAACGCAGCGTATACAACATATACCGCAAACAGCGTACCGCGGGCGCACCGACATAACCCGGAAGCTTGCGGCGGCGCCAGCAGGGGAAGGCCTAATGCCCTGGGCTGGGCGTAGTTTGGGCAGTCGGAGAGCGCGCGGAGAAACCTCGAGAACAAGCTGGAACAAGGTGCCGTTTTTTTTTTTTGCGCCAAAAATGTGGAATACGTGAACGTATCGTACGTATGGTATCATACTTCAAGAGTACGTGAAGAGTATCAGTAATTGAGACGCCCGAGACTCTGAGCTGTACGCACAGGTTTGTTCAGTCTGTCCGCACAGCACGCCGCAGCAGCAACAGCAGGGTAGAGATCAATGTGTTCGTTACATCATATGATGCATATTCAGCAGTATACTGACAACATGCTGGCTTGTATTTGTAACCAGCAGTTGTCTCTGTTGCTGTAACTAAACACAGTCAGTACCAGTATGTGACAGCTGCGCAACAGCTGCGCAGCACAGCGGCAGCGCAGTGTGAATGAAGAGTAACGTCTCCGTACGTACATACCTGGTACTGACTATCAATACTTCATTCGTACACTGTCAGCAGCACACTGGCAATACACGAAGTCATCCTGCCTGCACATATTAATAGCTGTTATCTCGAGTTTCCTCATGTCGGCGTAAATACGCTGCTGCTGTCCTGCTGTCGCTGCATATAACTGCTGTTTAGCCGCTTGGAGAAGTTCCTGCAGCGCGTCGTGTGTGTATATATATAACCCGCGATGCCCATCGCCCCTTTACTTGTGGAACACCCCAACACCTCTCTCACCACAAGACAGCAGCGCCACCAGAGCACCAACAATGCCGTGAAAAGCGTTGAGTTCATTCACACAGGGTGGGCTGCGATCGTTTTTCAAACACTCGTTTTCTCAAAACACGCGCGGAACGGTACTGGTGCTGAAGTCGAACGTTACGTTCTCGGAAGGCTCTCTCTCTCTCGACCAGGTCTTGAACCCTTTTAGGACTGTGAGGACGTCCCGTTTGGGGGACAAGGTGCTTCAATTTTGACTGGTATGCCCCCAAAAACGGGACTGCGGTGCTAAGACGGTTGAGACACCTGAACTTGTCCGGTATTGGGAAATCTTCCCGTTCGGGAAAAATGGAGCGCTGCTGAAAAAAACGATCGCACGCACCCCTTTGCTCGAACTCAAACGCCCTTACGACTCCGTCCCGAACTAGAACTATAAAGACCGTTTATACATCAATATTAAATACGAACGGTTATTATATTTAGGGACAGAGTGGTATACGGGGTAATAGACCAAATACCAGTTAAAACGTCCCCATCGATGCTGCCTCTGTTTGCTGAATGCCTACCTCTCTCTGTACCTGGTAGAGCAGTACCTGGTGCGATTGCAGTACCCGGTACCTGGTATATCATATTACACGAGTACAGACGAGCAGTATCAGCGCATGGAGCTCTAATGCTCTCTTATTATCCCTTTTAGTACCGCGGTCCTGTTTTGGGGACAAACTACTGATAATTAAAGTTTGCGTCGTTTGTCCCGAAAACGGTACCCCAGTTCTAAAAGGTCTAGCGAACAGATGGGTGCTGACTTGGGCTTTGGGGCTTTCAACGTCAATATTATCGATTTTGACAACCGTTGAATCTTGATAGCCGTTTGTTGGATTCTAACGGTACTATGGGTTTTGATGACCGTTGGATTTTAAGTTATAGAAGACGGGACGCCTGTGGGTCGTATGTCATACCTGATACCTGGTATTTAGGTTGGTAGGAAAAGGTACTGCAAGTTGGAAGAGCGAGAGAAAAGAGTGTTTTATCCTTTTTTGCTTTTCTTACCATTTGCCAATACGTACGAGTGTATGGCTAATACGTCGTTAGTTACTTTTAATACCGGTATCAATATTAATAATAGCTGGATTTCGAGCGGCGATTGGCGCCATTTTCCTTTTGTTCCGATTCATATTCCCCGATCCGCAGCAGTCCTCATGGTTCATTGCTACATACTAGCCGGTCGCCCCGGTGGTTCAAGTGGTTAACCTCGAATTCTACTTGTTTGAGTCCTGGGTTCGAGCCCCAGGAGGGTCGGACTTTGACTTTATTTGCAAAAATAAAAAAAGGGATTCAATTGTTGAGAGCGCCTTGCAGCGTGGGTAGGCACAATTCGATGCGAGTCGACGAGGGAAGAAAAGGCTGAAATCTTCTCGCGATAAAAATGAAGGCACGTACCGTAGCGGGAAGGGGGGAGAAGAGCCTGCTATGTGACCCCGGATCTGAGTTACGAGTTGGAAGGAGAGAGAGAAGAAGATGGGCGAAGATAATGAATGTGAAAAAAAAAAAAAAAAAAAAAAAAAAAAAAAAACTACTGGACAACACTCGTACGTCTACCTGGTACCAAGTACTGGTATCATATACCTGGTAGTTTTTTTTTCTACTCGTACCATCGTACGCCCTGCACCCTGATCCTCTTACTACCTGTTACGGGGGACCGTAGTGAATCTGACCTACGGAACACAAAAATCTACCACGGCATGTATTTCTCCATTTTTTTCAACAATATTTGGCCCTATTCGTTATGGTCCCCCGTAGTAGATGTACCTGGTATGACATACCTGGTACGTGAAATGGAGGAGTTGACGAGAAGCAGTCGTTGCGGGTTGCAGGTAGAGCTTACTTATTGTTATTACAGCAGTAGTACTTACCACCTACCAGGGAGTCGAAAAAATGGTTGACACAAAAGTGGTTGGAAAGTAGTAGTACTGCTGCTGTGGTAGCACTGCTGTAGTAGTTTTACTCATATTATAGTACCCAGCGACATGTTGTGTGTGTTGTTTTCACATTGAACCGTTCTTTTTACCCAACTATTTACGATATACCTGCAGTACATCATTACAGCCAGTGTTCATCCTGATTTCTTATCCTACGGAGATAGCTACAGCAGTAAATCGTGTGGTCACAAGCAAAGCCGGCCGCCCAAACCCGGCGGGCCAGGAGTGGTACCCTCCAATGCTATTATTAATGGTGCTGCATCAGTAAGAGTTGGAGTCAAGTGCTGTGTTGAGAGTTGGTGCTGGAATTTGAATTCGACGTAGTGGGTCGATTTTTTTCGTTTATTCGATAAAGGAACTACAAACTACAAACGGAATCAGCTGCTCAAAAAAGAGCGCCTATTATTTGTATTACAGGGGACCATAGCAAATAGGACCAAATATTGCTAGTAAAAATAGCGATTTATATAGGTTTTTGTTAATGCCGTAGGTCCTATTTAATATGGTCCCCCGTAAATAGTAGCGTGGGTAGGCGTGTGATCCGATGCGAGTCGACGAGGGAGGAAAGGGCCGAAATATTTTCTAGCGATGATAAAAATGCCTTCCAAGGCATGGGCCGTAGTGGGGAGGAGGGAGACGAGCCTCCTGCTTTGTGACCCTCATATCTGAGTCACGGCTACGAAGGAGAGAGAAAACAACGTTTGTATTCGATACGACCCGGTGCGTTTTTTATATCTAACATACGTGGGAAGCTCAATCAAGCCTTCGTTCAGGGTTGTGCTTTGTCGTCACATCATGAAAGGGTTATTTCTTCCCAACTACGTCCGTACACGCACGGGCAATGCCCGTCCTCCGGTTGTTCGACCTAGAGATCGGTCAGCTTTCAAAATAAGGGGAATGTCAGAGGGGATGGGGGCAAACACAACCGCGACATATATGATATATCGATGCATCAGTTGCAACAGCAGCAGCAGCAGCAACGGTGGTGGTAGAGATTGTCGACCACAGGACCATCGGGGGGTAGGGATACAGCACGTGGTGGCATCGATCGCAATCTCCAACCCACCCACCTACCACCCACTCACCCGATTGCATCACGCCCAGGGCGGTCAAAGGTGGGGAGTCGGGGGGGGGGGGGGCACGAGTTGTGGGGGGGGGGGGGGGGGGGGTTGTACTCGATATCATGCATGGCCTCAGCCGTATACCTGGTATGACCCTATACCCCCCTATCCCTACAATCTGGGACGGAGCACGTCGGGTTTTCACCGACCAGGCAGACATTGGTTGCACCAAGCATGAAGCGAGAGATGCGGGGGGGGAAGAGGGGTATGTGTGGATCCGAGGAAGATCTTTGAATAGTCTATATTGCTTTGACAGGTAATTTTGGCTGTTGAGGTTGCCTGTCAGTGGGGGAGCAGGTCATCCGCGTACATCAGCTAGAATGGGAGACGGGGGAGGGGGGGGCAGGGGAAAATGGAGGAGGGGGGCCCGTCACAGCAGTAGTTTCGCCCGCCTGCCCCGGCGACACGTGATACCTGGTACGTGACACCACCCAGGGCGTAAGAAAGAGGACCGCTTGGTCTTCATATTGAAGTATAAATGGTCCTTATATTTACGTCCAGAGTGGTACTAATGAACACCCGATTTTCGTGAAGAGCAGACCGAAGAGACGCATCGTGTTACGTGGGGCGGAAGTGTAGATGAACATGTCACTGCTTTATTGACACTATCATTAGATTATTATAGACGTGGCTGGTATCACGTGTACGAGCGCGCGAAGTAGCCGCACAAGGCTTCGTTTTATATAATGTGTGTATGCAGCCGAAGACAAGCTCCACGTCTTCACTGCTACTATTCATACATACATTCATACGACGTACGACTACTTTTTTGTTTTTGTTTGTTTTGATCCCGTTTTGTTTTTTCGTCGTTGTTTTGTTTCTCTTTCTCTTTCTCGTGTTCAGAGCCGAAACTCAGATCCTACCTGCATTCTCTACCGATCTGTCCCGATATATAAATACCGTTTGTATATTAAAAATCAATGTGAATGTTCGTTATGTTTCGAGACAGAATGGTGTATATATTGCACTGGCTACTTACGTGAATCAGCAGTGTTGTTCTCTGGAGCAATTTGTCAGGACACATGTCAAGCAACGCAAAACGTGCGCTGTCAACGGTGCAAGGCCGAGGGTTTCACACTAAAAAATCGTAGTTTGGTGTCAAGTCAGTCAAGGCATGTCAAAGCTAAGCTGCTGCCTGTCGAGGAGTGAAAGTGCTGTCTCCAGGCATCTTTGCTCTCGGGAGTGGTGTCAGCTGTCAGCATCCAACGCCTTGTACATGGGGGTGGCGTTCTCTCGGTACGCTTCTCACACTGGTGGTCCCTCAGCAGTGCCGATCGCCGGAATGGTGCCGGTATTTTCGGCTGGCACAGTTTGTTTCCCATACTACTGTAAAACCCGTAAATTCCTCAAAATCCGGAGTACCACTCTGTCCCGAAATTTAAGGCACGTTTTACATCAATATTGAATACAAATGTCCTTATATTTAGGAACAGAGTGGTAGTGCCGGTTGCGGCAGCAGTGCCGATTGTTTAGGCTTCAGGGACCACCATTGTCTCTAAATCACATCGCTGTAACGCTTAACCCTTTCTAGAAATGCGGTCCAAATGTTGGGGGCGACCCACTCCAATTTCGAGCACTTTGTCCCCCACAAACAGGACTGCCATTCTAACAGTGTCTAGAACTACGTCGTACACAGTACATATGTGTATCCATCTGATTGGCCTGTTATTTCGTACCTCGGTACGTGCATGGCTCAGTTTCCCCCCGCTTCGCCTGAGCTCGCCGTGGAAATATGGAAATGTTGTATATATCGTACGATGTCCACGGAATGCGTTTCACTCTTCGCTACAAGCTGGTCCGCCTGAGAGGACCCTCCTGTGTTTAAAATACACCTGGTATGATAACCCCCTCAATTTTTTGCGAATTTTGAAGTGAACATTTTGTGTGGCGATTCCTTAGCGTACAACCAAACGATTGAATTAAGCTCCATTTTGTTGCCTGGGGGGGGGGTGGGGATCGTAAATGGTCATTTCGACAAAGCATCTTCCGGTATTTCGGCGCGGAAACAAGGGGAAAAAAGTGGGAAAAAATTGGGAGCTGTACATTCTACGACGACAGCGATGCGGATCATGTGTTGAACAATTAGGCCAACATAAACGGCAATTTCGGGGTAGGTAATCGTAGTATAATAGTGGTTGGCCTCGAATGCTACTATTACGTACGTAGGGGGGCATATTAAATAGGACCTACGGCACACACAAAAACCCATATAAGTCGCTATTTTTACTGACAATATTTGGTCCTATTTACTGTGGTCCCCCGTAGCTCGTATATAGTGTGGTCCTATTTACTATGGTCCCACCGTGGTGTTTTTTTTTTACTAAATTTGCAGAAAAAACGTGTAAATGCTGAAAGCGCCTTCCTAGCGTGGGTAGGCGGCGGAAGTCGACGCGAGTCGACGAGGGAAGAAAGGGCTGAAGTCGTTTCTCGCGATGAAAGTGCGAGGCACGATCCGTAGCGGGGAGGGGGGGATAAAATAAGCCTATGTACCAATAATTTGTGACTCCGGGTCTGAGTTACTGCTATGACGGGGGACCATAGTAAATAGGACCAAATCTTGTCCGTGAAAATAGGGAAATATATAGGTTTTTATGCGTACCGCAGGTCCTATTAACTATCCCCCCCCCCGTAGTATTTATTAGGACGGAGAGAGAAAAGAACGGCGAAGATGAATACCTGGTACATGAGATGGAGAAGAAAGAAAACAGAGGAGATGTTTTTCGTGCCCCTCGTTGTGGTATGTTGAGTTTTGCATTGGGGAATCTTACGCGCGTCTTATCTCTTGCGAGGCAGGGAATGAGAAGATGGCGGCGACACCGATCGATTCGCCGTGTCTCGAGGAATGTTCAATGTTCCGACCGAGTATCAGCAGCGTCAACCCCGGCACAGTTTTTTTTCGGACGTTTGGATTAGACTGCTGTAGTATTCGACACATTTCCGGCCGTGACGGGACTTACGCGGCGTGGGATTTATTGACGGCATCAATTTGGATTGCAAAAAAGTCTGAGTTATTTCTGCAAATATATTGTCGGCTCAGGAACATTGCTGCCAACTTTAAAATAACAACATTTCCCAAACGGTTACGAAAGCTCCCATGGAATAAAAATCAATTACTCGACCGGAACAGCTCGCGTAAATCATACCGGTACCAGGTACCAGTAAGTGTTTCCATTTTTCCATACTTTTATGGTCACTTTTTTGGTAATCGCGCTCGCTCTCGAGGTGCTCTTGCTTCAAGCTTTTCACACGCTGGACGACACAGCAACGGTCATTGCAATACTACTGCTGTAGCATCAAAAATTTGTTCGTTTTTGTCTGTTTGGTTTTGTCATCCCATATATTTTCTTGTTGCCCCTGTCTTGGTGCTTGTTCGTTCATGCTCCCTCCTTTTTTTTCACCTGCTGCTTGCAGTCGTGGCTCAATGTCCAGGGTCACGTACGTATTACGGGGGACCATATTTAATAGACCTAGGGGACCATATTTAATAGGACCTACGGTCCAGACAAAAAAACTATATATTTCGCTACTTTTACCAACAATATTTGGTCCTATTTACTGTGCCCCCCCGTAATAGTAGGCTCTTTTTTCTTTTTTCCCTCCTCCCCACTGCGGTGTTTACGTGCCTTGGAAGGCATTTTTATCGCGGGAAGAGTTCAGCACTTGTCTTGCCTCGTCGACTCGCGTCGAATTGTGCCTACCCACGCCATGACAGGCGCGCTTCGAGTTGGTGTCATTCGAGAATTAAAAAACTACGACACGGAGGATCGAACCCATGACGTCAACGCTAGTAGTATTCGAGGCTGACTACTTTTGAATAGACAACAGGGGCGATCGGCTATGGATGACGCCTGTTGTCGTCGGGAAAGGCTATCGATCGGCACGTTTCTCGATCTATTGCCGTCGATAAATGCCTTTCGATAGATTCCTTCCCTAACGTTCGGTTCGGGCAGCTGTCTTTTCCGTGGAAGTTGTTTTACTGGCATTGGCTGTCGATGGATACGTACAATTCGAACGAGCTGTTGCGATCAACAATGCCTATCGGTTATGACCAATTTTCAGCAAATTTCTCAGGAGGCATGTCAGCAGTGTCGAGCTGTCTGTCTGTCTGTCGAACTCAGTTGTTTCGTAGAAAGCAGGGTTTTTTTACCTCGTGTCCCCGGGTTTTAACTACAGTTTATTTAGGCGCGCCTTGAAAGCCCTGTCTCTTGACATATTTGAATTGCCAGTGTTTTTTAATCCGTTTTTGGTAGTTTCGAGCGGAGAGCAAAGTAGATCTGATGGTCTGACCGGCTGACCGTCGAAGGATTAATGATGTCAGGAGACGACAGCTTAGGCCTGTCATTGATGGCAAACGCACTGAACATGTGACGGACGACCTAGGCGGCGAAAAATAACGGGGACAGCGTGATTTTATCCCCGCTTTTGGGAAATGCACTATATATACGTTTTCGTTGAAAACGTTATTTTGCTATTGTAAACACGACAGCAGGGACACCTTAGGATCGGTCTCCGAGTTTCATCCCCCGGGGTTTCCGTTCACGTGTTTGGGATTTTCCTGAAAGGGGATAGGGCTTTTCCTGTAAGGGGATAGGGGACATTGATAGCGACCATGACCACAAAGAATGCCCGTGACGCTCGATCGTCTATTACAGAGTAGACGTCTAGACGAGACTGCCCTGACATATAAACTGCTCTGGACGTAAATGTCAGGACCATTTAGTCATCATATTTATGCCCAAACGGTCCTTACATTTTCGTCCAGAGTAATATTTGTTACCACTCTGTCCCAATATATAAGTAACGTTTGCATAGCAATATCCGATCGAAACGGTACTTATATTTCAGGACCTGGTGATAAAATATATACCAGGCACAGGTTACGCCAATATAGCAAACAACCTGGTATGTACGTACCCAGCAGAATGCGGTCGTTGTATAAAAAAATTGACCCTGCTAATACGGATACCACGCTCAGTATATTCACATGAAAATAAAAGAAGCGGGAGCCGTTGCGTACGCTGAAGGGCTTTTGGTACCCCGGATGTCCCCAGACTACCACAGCCTCCCCCCCCCCCCCCCACCCTAGAAATACGACCACGGCCATGCATGAGGTCGAGTACATCTCTCCTATCGAGTACAAGTACACCCTCCCCCAACCCAGACGGAACCCACAGGACGAAAGGGACGTGGGGAGTACAGAAAAAAGAAAGACAGGGACAGCGGGAGACCATCCACAGCAGTACAACAACTGCGCGCCCCCACTCTCTGCAGCAACACGTGGTGATCGACATCCACAGAGGAAACCCGGTGATGTATCTCGGATGTCCCCGGACCACCACAAGTTACAGTAGCAGTATAGAGCGCGCCCGTTTACCCAGATGATAAATCCAGCCAGGGCCAGCAAGAACTCCAGACCTCGAATCCCGGAGGCCTGTGCCACATTGTTTCGAATTTTTCACACCCGGGACAGGTCATGCAGATCATCTATAGATCACTTAATGGTCTAGATATTTCAGGGCAGGTAGAGGTATTCCTGATCTGTATGATCTGTGTGATCTGTATAGTCTGTGTGATCTGTGTGATCTGTATGATATAGCTCATGCTGCCGAGTGGGAGGGAGCCTCGTAATCTGCGTGGTCTAGGGCATGTTTCCTGGGTTGGATCTGTGCTGTGCGGATCCTGCACAACCTCTCACAACGGCAGGTAAGGATCTAGATCATCTATCTTATCTATCTAATCTGTAGATGATCTGTTCCAGGTGTGAAAAATCCAAGAGACAATTTCAGCAGCTGTGAGATCGAAAATATTTTTCCCGCAAAACTCGTACCAGGTACCTGGTACGCCTTGATAAATTTATCACAAATACGTCAGCTTTAACGAGTTCGACTACTGATTGATTCATTTGATTGATGCCAAAACTTTGCAACCTGCGCAACACGTCTCTTCTTGTTTCTTGTTCGTAGCGTGGTGGTGGTTGTACACGATTTACGATGTATTTACAGGCAGGGTCTGGGTAAAGTGCTTCCACCAAACAGAGCGTGCTGAAACACGGGGTGTGTTGACTTCATGTATCATACAGGTTTTAGTGCGAAGTCGCTACCTGCAGCAGTATACCGTATAACACTATCGCACTATTAAATAGGGTGGTGAGATAACACACCCCCCGGGACTAAGTTCAGACCCGGCTTCCTCCAGAACATGGGGGGGGGCACACTCAACGAATATTATGGCTTTGGAAGTAGTGCGCTGTAGTTCGTCGAGAAGGGTTGCGTAGACGAATCATCGCTCGTCGTATTCAGTACGACGCCCTCCCCGTTATCGATAAAACCCAGCTAGGAAAATCGTCCGAGGGCGTGTGTTATCTATCTTGCGTGTTGTATCGTGCGATATGTGAACGTGCCATAATACCACGAGCGACTGAAGCATCACACTTGCAGAAATGAGTTTTAAGAATAATTTTAAAAAATAGTCTTCTTCATCACAGCTTTGTTGGTAGTTCGTGTTTTTTTTTGTACCTGGTATTTATTTTTTCGAGTGTTGATCGTTACGTATGATATGAGGCATAAATGAGTTGCCAGATTACCCAGACCGCCCTCCCCCGGCTCTGAGCGGGGGGGGGGGAGCGGAGTCGGCAGGACGACAACATCACGAAGAACGCGTGTGACTTACCAGGTATCAGGTACCTGGTGTGCTACGGCAGCACAGCAGCAATAGTTGTGGTAATACTGTCATGGGAGAAAATGAGATGGTTGAACACGGGGTCGTCGAAAAACCGCTCGTCACTCGTCAAACCCAGGAACGGTCGCAAAACCTACATGATACTTTGTACCGCCGTATTACGTGTACGTACCGTATGCCTGGTACCGCACTGCCTTGTACTGGTACGGCAGGCAGCGGTATAACACGTGTGAGAAAAACAACACACTACCGCCGTCGTATAACACGTGTGATAGGGTAACCCCCCCCCCCCCCCACCCCCCCATGACGATTTTTTTATCGAAGTTTTTTTTTGCTCTCTCGACAACGCAACGGGGAGGAGGGTGCGACCGAGCCGCGATGTATATATCCCAGACGTGTCTGTCTGCGGAAAGAAGCTCAGCTCGGCGAGATCTACCGTCCCAACGCCGCGCCGCTCTCGTTTTGAGTGTGCCTGCCTGCCTGCCCTTATTATGATGTAGCTTGGGAGAAATTATGTGGTGTATCGCAAAAGTCTCCTCCCGGGGGAAGGGGGGGGGGGGGGGGGGGCTATCTTTAGCGTGCTATATATACGGTAGCACGCATGATAACGTGTATATGCTGGTATCACGTGTGATGAGATATTACACCCCCTTGACATATCACACCCCCTCGGACAGTAGAGCTTGCCACCACTTGTTCGAGATTTCGAAAGAGGGATAAACTGACGAAAAAAAAATAATGACGATTTCGGGGGGGCGATACAAGATTGACGTCCCTGCTTAATGCTACGGTTACAATGAAAGGAATCGCGCGGCACGGGCGGCAGGCGGCATGATCCTACCCGCACTACTTCTGGCTGGGCCTTCAAGCCGCTCTTATATAGGCGGTTGATGGCACCCGTTGTTGTTTCTGTCGCTGACCCAAGAGGGGCTGATCCCATTTTTTTCTATTATGGGGGACCATAGTAAATACTCCAGTAGGACCTACGGTACACACAAAAACCTACCAGGTATACATTTACCTATTTTTATTGACAATATTTGGTCCTATTTACTATGGTCCCCCGTAATGTATACAGCAGTGCAAAAATCATCCGGCTCTAACCCTAAGCGGTTTGTCCCCAAGAACGTGCCCGGCTCTTCCAACCGGCAACCCTTTTTTGTCAGGAGTGCAGTCGCGTTTTGAGTTCAGGGGGGATGAACCAGTCAAGTTGTCAACCCTTTTAGAACCGCAGTCGCGTATTAGGGACGAACCACTCAAATTCTAAGTAGTTTGTCCCCAGAACGGGACTGCGGTCCTAACAGAGTTAAATAATTCGTCCCCAACGAAACGTTCTTTTTATTATTTTTTATTGTCACGTGTACTTTCCAGCCTACTCGTAGGAGGTTTTACCCTCAGCGATCTTCTGGACAAGCTGTGGTCACAGGTGTCGTCCCTCCCCCCCCCCCCCCCGGTACGTGCCTTCATTTTTTGTCGCGCACAGGGTTCAGCATTTCCACTGTTCGTCGATTTTCATCGAATGTAGCTAACTCACGCTCTCGCGCTTTCCGCTAATCATTTTTTTTCATGGAAAAAAAAGTCCCTACTGCTTTGGTACGAGCATGAACTCGGTGAGACTTGAGCCCCCGAAATTGATCTTGATAGGCACGCGGACCACCTACCAAGCCACCGGGGACGCCGGCTTCTGGGCACGAACCATTCAAGTTCTAAGGGTCATTCTTATCGGAGAGCTTTTTTTTCCCAATTTTACGACATTTTTTTCGCGCAATTTTTCAATCTTCCTTATTTTCCTGGTTTTTTTTTTCCAAATATTGGAATGTTAACGAACTTGATATTTTTGGTTCCGGAGAATTTTACGAATAGTGACAGAACGCCTCCGCATATTGATACATATCTCCAACTATTTCCAAACTTTGGAAATTATGGGAAAAACGCTCTCCGATAAGAATGAACCTAAGTGATTTGTCCCTCAAACGGGACTGCAGTCCTAAAGGGGTTATAGTTAACAGGGGCGGCGATATTGATCCTTCAAGTTGAACCACCGCAGAAACTAATCCCATACGTACGTACGAATTCTAAAGTCGGTTCGTGGTGAAGAATGTGGACATGATATACATAGGTGTATTATCGGTACACATCAGTTCGTTGGGATGATATATTCTTTCCTGTTTTTTTTTGTGGATGCGCCGCACGCACCATCTCGTCTCTCGGCGTTTCGTTTGCAGTTTGCAGTCCCTCCCTCCCACCCTTTTGGCCTTTTTTTCCCAGCTCGGAAATTGGTCCGAATGGACGGGAGGGGTGTTACCAACTGCTGCAAGCACGTTTTTTTTTTGTGAGAAACTACTTGGAATTAGTATGGAATAATCTTGCAGCATTAAAAAGGGTTGATTCGGCTCACCGCATACAGATCGACACTATTAATACTATGATACCCTAAAGAAAATTATACCAGTATATACCCTTGCAGTACCTGGTACTGGTATATATTACCAGGGTACTATTTACGGGGGAGCATAGTAAATAGGACCACATATTGTTCGTGAAAATAGCGAAATCTTTAGATTTTGGTGTGTACCGTACGTAGGTCCTATTTAATATGGCCCCCCGAAATACTACAGAGTAGTGGCCCCTCTATAGTGCCGGTTGCCCACTCAACCCCATTCAGTACTGCAGTCCCGTTTTGGGGACAAACCGGTCAAATCCCAAGTAGTGTCCCCCCCAAACGCGACTTGCGGTATATACAAAAAAGGGTCCGTTGCGCGTGTGGAATCGCTTGGAACACACGGGATTCGCCGGCGTGGTATTACGATAGTTAATAGGACCTACCTGGTATGGTATACATAAAAAACTGTATATTTAACCATTTTTACTAACAATATTTGGTCCTATTAAGTATGGTCCCCCGTAATTGTGTGGTAAGAGTGTGGCCTGTGGAGTACAGAGCAGAGTATGGGCATCCTTATCCTCTTCGGAGTGTGCCTCAGTTTTTTTTGTTTTGCCGTTTCAGGACTGCAGTCCCGTTTTCGGGCCTAACCCGTCAATTCCCAAGTAGTTTGTCTCCAAAACGGGACTGACTGCAGTCCTAAAAAAAAGGGCGAAGGCCATGTAACTTCCTTTTTTATCCCGCGTTTCTTGTCCACCGAAGGTATTGGAGCGTGTTTTTTCTTATGCACGAGAATGTTTTTTTTTATTATTATTATTGTTCATGCCGGATATTGGGGGGAAGGGTGACGATCCCTTGCCTCGAATTCTGGATGGCGGTGAGAGCCGGGAGTGGCACACAAAAAAAGACTGCAAAACCTGCAGCCACTAGCAACAAAACCGCCCACCAGGCATTCACAACTATTTACGGGGGACCATAGTTAATAGGACCTATGGTATACATAAAAACCTCTATATTTAACCATTTTTACTAACAAAATTTGGTCCTATTAACTATGGTCCCCCGTAATAGGAAACGAACACACAATTAATGTAGCCAAATATACTACTGGTACACTGCTGTAATATGAAATGCTGCTTGTAGATCCTGTGCGTGAAGTTCATTCATGCGGGGCCATCCATCAGCCCGATCCGCACACACCCTCCGCGTTGCCACTGAAATCACCGATATCCCTGCAGGTACTCGCCATGTTGTACACCAGGTCGCGTCTGCGTACCAGTAAAGGCGCAGAGGCGCAGAGTAGTACGGTTCCGCGCACTCCTGTCTGCTGCGCAGCAGTACCGAAAAAAAAACAACAGACGCGTCGATGCACAAATGTCGGCATGATATGGCATGATCTGGTGGACATTGGGAGATGATAGAATTAAGTCGCCTTCCCGATCTCTGCTCATGGTGCGTGGAGTCGGGCTCGCAACAGAGACCGTCTCGTAAGGGGCGACATTCGCCTCGGGCAGTAGCAGCACCCACGCGCCCAGGGCGGCCTGCTCGTCTGTACCATACAGCTCTAGCGGCAGATTCATCATGCTACTGCTGTTGTACGTACGCGTGCTCTCGTCTACGAGCCCTCTTCTTCTTATTTTTTTTTTTTTTTTTTTAACGGCTTCAGAAAAAATATAACAAAACCAATAAAAAACTGAAGTCACTGAGAACGTGCATCAATGGTTTCAGTTGTTTAGGTCAAGTGTGAGGGCCTATTAAATAGCACGAGTTTCTTGATTGAGCTCAACCTGAAGGCCAAAACACACACGTTTTCTTGTTGAAGCTCGGGCCATACGTGTTGCTCTTTTCCTTTGCATTGCTCTTTTTGCTCTCTTGGCCGCCCAAAACCGAGGGTCTCTTTCGTATGAATAAGCCATTTTTATTTCAGGTTCGATCCAAAAATGAGCATTATCGGTGTGTTTTTTCTATTACGGGGGACCATACATAGTAAATAGGACCTACGGTACGCACAAAAACCCATATAATTCCCTATTGTTGCTAACAATATTTGGTCCTATTTACTATGGTCCCCCTTAGTATTAATAGCCACATTCTTGGCCCTTTTACGCGTGGGGCAAACAGCAGTCCCGTTTTGGGAACAACCCAGTCAAATTCTAAGCAGTTTTTTCCATTAACCCCCCTATAGAACTCCAGTCCCGTTTTGGGGACAAGGCACTCAAATTCCAAGTAATTTGTCCCCAGTCGTCCCCAAAACGAGACTGCAGTCCGTTAAACTGGGGTGCGGTCCTGAAAAGGTTCATGGCGGGCCCACGCTGCTGTAGCTATATACCTGTGGTGCCGGTTGCCGCTATATATAGTGCCGTATTGTGAGGTCTTGTAGTGGCTGTTGCCGCTATATGCTGCCGGTATTGTTACACTGCAATAGGTGGCGCACACCGACACCACTATTAGGGAGAGCACTACATAGTGCCGTGCTGTCATGGCCCACAGATACGCACATCCAACATCAATAATATCTCGGTTGATTGTAACTATTTATCTATTTATACATGGTAGCTGGGATACAATACGTACATGGAAACGCAACCTTGCCGCCCATTGCCCCGAAGTCGTACTCTGCCGCTGCGTGCGGCGGGCGTGGAAGTGCGGCTGACCTGGAGCACGGCTGGCGTGGCAACGGTGACGCGAGCTGCCATTGCTTCGGCCGCGCCGAATGTGTGTCGACATGTCGACCCGCCCTAACTTTCCACTCGGTACTTGGGTACACTATTACTACTAATATTAATATTAATATACACCAGGTATGCACGTAAAGCAATAACCAAAAACAGGTATATGCCTGGTACGTACTTGGTACGTCGTATGAGCATCAAGGTGCGTGTTACCTTCCCATGAAACCGTTCCTTCTACCCAACTGACCGGTACACCCAGTGTCCGTCCTGATTCCTTATCCCAGAGAGATGCTATTAATAATTATGCCCACAGACTAACTGAGACGGAGAAAATACCACCCTGTCCGGAAATATAGGGACGGTTCAAGTAGAAATATTGAGAATAAACGGTTCCTTACATTTCCGGACGAGAGCGGTATACTATCAAATATTTTGGGCAACAACCAGGAAGAAACACGCACGTACTACGTACAGCAGACAGAGTACGTACCAGCAGGTGCTGCCAGGGTACGACTATGTCCCGAAACATACGGAGCATTTGTGTGTCAATACAGTAGTTTATAGTGGCACAAACGTTGACTATATCTCGGGACAGCGTAGCACAGGCTTATAACGAGCAAAGCGTCATACTTGGTGTACGTGTACTGTAAATACTACTGGTGCAGTGGGGCGCCTGCAGATAAAAAGAATATCATGTTGAAAAAAATAGACTCAGATCGGCACGAACAATCAAGAAAATTACGTCAAGACGCACGGGCCAACTCCAAACCCTATACAAAAGAGTTACATCAAGGTCGGGAAAAAAATGAGACGTTTGATCCTGGACAACCAAGTGGACGTTTCTTAACGCTGGGCGCCCACTGCTGTTGTAATAGAAGGGAACAGGAGGAAAATAATGACTGAGTTATTCACAATGAGATGGAAAATAAATTTAAATAATGAAAAAAAATACTCGTATACCAGGTACGTACGTACGTACGTACGCACGCATGTACGCGTGCAGTTTGTTTCGCAGCCCGAGCGAGCTGCCGCGTGGCGTGGCGTGCGGCTGGCGTGGCCCACGGCAGCGCGAGCCACTGCTGCTGTGGCCTCGGCCTCCGCGGGTGTGTCGAGCCGCCGGCGACTTTCCACTCGGCAGGTCCAATGTGTAGGTACGCAACGAGCAGTACGTATGTGCGTCAGCGAGCAACGTACACTTTAGACTATACCTGGTACGTACACAAAAGTGCTACTACACTCACGTTTTAGGGCTAAAACTCCAGTCAGTCCCGTTTTTTGGGGACAAACCATTCAAGTTTCAACTATTACGAGGGACCATAGTAAAAAGAACCTACGGTAGACACAAAATCCTATATATTTGCCTATTTTTACTATTAATAACAATATTTGGTTCTATTTACTATGGTCCCGTAATAAGGTGTCCCCAAAACGGGACTGCAGTTTTGCCCCAGAAGGGTTAACGTTAACCCTTCTGGGACTGCAGTCCCGTTCCGGGGACAAACTACTTAGACTTTGGCTGAATTGTCCCCAAAACGGAACTGCAGCTCTGAAAGGGTTAACCCTCTCACAGGTGACTTTAGAGAGACGAACTGGCGGACGAAGAAGTGGCGATCACAGCAGCAGCAACGGCCACTACTGCTGCGTGATTCGAGGGATGATACATACCTGGTACGAAGTTTGTTTTTGTTTCTTCTTCTTCTTCTTTTTGTTTCTTGTACTTTCTTCTTTTTTTTTAATGTAAAAAGGAAGGAAGGAAGGAAGGGCACGGCACGAGGACCCCGGTGGTGCAGCATGATCGTCTATATACCCGTGGTATTAATAGTGCTGGGCGCTCACTCTTACAGATAGACGGGTGATAACGCTAGAGCCACCAACCATTGTATTGGGTACCATCTCGGGGTCCCGGAGAGGCTAAAGCTAAAGGTCCGCGGGGTGCCTCGGCTTTGCAGCGCGAGCCGGCGTGGCCTCGGCCCCGTGACGAATGAAACGGTTCGACCCCCGCCCTGACCTTTCGCTCCGCTCGGTTTTGTACCTGGTAGAGTGACAGGTGTAGGCGAAGAATAGGTGGGGTCAAGCAACCAGCGACGTATATGCACGCGAGCGCTAAACTTGCGTCAGAGTTCTCGGCTCTCGGCGCGCTACATAGTTTATGCCACGCCGTTTCTTCCAAGCCAAGCCAAAGCACTCTTGCACATTTACGAAGTACGATATCCCCGAAAACGCGGGCCTGCAATAGTCCAACTTTCACTCTTTTTAGTTTTTCTCTTTTCCCATTCCCTATTCTCTCGGCCTTTTTTTTCTCTCTCCCTCCTGTTAATAGTCGTAGGCCAGCTCCGGGGTCACATTTTATATATAGTATGGTAGGCTCTTTCCCCCCATCCCCACTACGGTCTATGCCTTGTATTTTTGTCGCGAGAATACTTCGGCCCCTTTTTCCCTCGTTTTTTTTTTTTTTTTTTTGCACATCCAATTTATCATCTTCGCCCATCTTCTTCTCTCTCTCCTTCCAACTCGTAACTCAGATCCGGGGTCACATAGCAGGCTCTTCTCCCCCCTTCCCGCTACGGTACGTGCCTTCATTTTTTTCATCGCGAGAAGATTTTAGCCTTTTCTTCCCTCGTCGACTCGCATCGAATTGTGCCTACCCACGCTGCAAGGCGCTCTCAACAATTGAATCCTTTTTTTGTTTAACTCACGTCTAACGTAAACAAATATTTAAGTGTAATTTTATGTCATTTGTCACCTAAGCGGGAGTCCGGTTCTACCGCGGTCAAGTAACCACATGGCATGTGGTGCCTGCGTTGCCTCGTTGTCCACTCAGACGGTACTCGTACGTACGTGTCACGAGTGCCAAGTACTCGTACCGGTACCAGATTATGGTATTACAGGATGTATACGCACGTGGGACCTACAGACCTGCAAGTGGGCGTCAGGCGTCAAGCCGTCAGGCAGGCGCATACACAGCAGCAGCAGCAGCAGCAGCAACAGCAGCAGCAGCAACAACAGTAGCAGTAGCAGCAGCAGCAGCAGCAGCAGCAGCAACAGCAGCAGCATCAACAGCAACAGCAGCAGCAACAGCAGCAGCAGCTACAACAAGCAGTAGCATACCATGATGTCGTGTGTTGATACGCGGGCTCGGAGTTACTACAGGTGTCTGGTACCTTCTTCCACCCATCAGGACTTGATTATCTGATGCTTTTTTTCTCCCACCCTCGGACTTGACTTGTTGGAGCCTGTTTTTTCGTGACGGCGGAGTCGTGAAGGCGGACTGGAGTCATCAGGCGATGAGTCGATGTGATAAAACAGCAGCAACCGCTCCTGGAGATGCACGAAGGGGGACTTCCTACAGTCAGTGCGTAAACATACACTTCGAAGCATCATTTTCTGCGTGCGACCATCTTTTTTTACAGTCGTATCTCTACTCCTACGGACGGAGATGTAAGCACCGTTGGGTATTGCGTATTTATGTATGAACGTTGCTTACATTTCCGTGAGACATGCCGTAGCATAGATTAAATGTATCAGGACTACTATTCTACGAGGGACCATAGTAAATAGGACCAAATATCGTCAGTAAAAATACCGAAATATCTAGGTTGCTGTATGTACCGTAGGTCCTATTTACTGTGGTCCCCCGTAATACTGCTGTATGTAAACACATGAAGTATTTACACGCCGTATATGATATGTACACAAATGTGCCACCATAGTTTTAACAACCATATATAAATGTGGGACATGCGCGTATGCCCCGAGAACGCGTGAGGTGGCAAAACACGATGGAGAAATGGACGAGCAGTGGAAGTGCTGAACCCTCTGTGCGATAGAAGCGAAAGGCATACATATGCATGTATATGCCTGGTATATATGCAAGTACAGGAGGTGGGAGGGGAAGAGAGGGTGAGCACCTGTGATCATGGCTTTTTCGGAAGACTGCCGAGGCGTAGAAGCTTGTGCGGGTCCCTGGGTACGTAGAGCTGGAGAGTAAAGGGACGAATGGCGTATACCATATACTACGTACAGTCACCAACATGCACATGATATGACGCACCCCCCCCCTCCTTCTGGACAATTTTCGAGGCTGAACTTATCGACAATTTTTTTGGGGGGGAAAGGTGCAAACGCCGAGCGATGCATCCAGGGAGAAGGTGCAAAGGCCGAGCGATGGGTCTATATATGGAAAGACGATCTCGTCGACATCTTTTAGTGCCTGTTTAGAGCTGCAGTCCCGTTTCGGGCACAAGCTACTGGTAGTCTGAGTGTTTCGTCCCCAAAACGGGACTGCAGTTCTAAAAGGAGTTATTAACCCCTTTTAGAACTCCCAAAAGTTCAGATTAATGAATACTTGCATTAATAGTATCCCTTCTTAGAAAGGCAGTCCCGTGAGAAGCCTTTTTGGGGCAAAAATTGCGGTCTCGTTTCGGGAAAAAAACACTCAAGTTCTGTAAGTAGTACCGGTAAGTAGTCTGTCCCCCAAACGGGACTGCAGTCCTGTAGGGGTCGAGCCACGATTTTCGTTCCTTGTGTGCCCGCCCGCCCCCCCTCCCCTTGTTTTCGAGAAAATGGTCCCGGAGATTCGTCCGAGGCGGCGTGTTTTGTCTCGCGTGTTTATACGGCGGCGGCGGTGGTGGTGGTGGTTCGTAGAGCATACCAGGTACCAGGTACGGGTAGAGCTGGGGAGCGAATGGGACGATTTCACGCAGGGGGCGCCACCACAGCAGCGCCATCCGTTGGCTCTGCTGGGGCCCATCCATGCATATGCGACCTGTACGAACCTAAATGCGCCCGGAAGAAACCGTCCAGGGGGGAGGGAAAGCGTACATGGCAGCAGAGCGAGTGTCGTCGTATCATGGTGGTGGTGCCTACGCCTGTCGTGGGTGATGTATATGTTGATCACTACGAATCGCTGCTGCTGTCAATGATGTACTGCGGCATGGCATAACTAAACCTTGGTTCAATGTGTCCGGATTGCTGGCGTGTGTAATGTTGTGCCTGTCGTAACCAGTCTGTACGGCGGTGACGTGGCATTGCGTGCGTCTGCTCTCCGTGTGGCAATTGCAACAATCAAAGTACGAATATTTCTGCTTTGTCCCGTGTTTTCTTTCTGACCACAGAGCTTGTGTCTTTCTAGGATGAAGACTCGACGGCACGGACACTTGGGTGTGGTGGATGTCGACAGGTAGAAATGATGGCTTAATGTGAAGATTTTTGTGACCACAGAGCTTGTGTCCCTTCTGAGATCAACCTTTTTAGCACCGCAGTCCCGATTTGGGGACAAACCACTCTAATTCCAAGCGGTTTGTCCCCAAAACGGGACTGCAGCACTAAATGGGTTAGTAATCGGCACGGACACTGGGTGTGCTGAATGTCGACGGGTAGATATAATGGCGTAATGTGAAGAACACACATATATACCTGGTATATATTTTAATATATGTATATGTATGTATAGGCCTGTGCGCGTGCAGTATTACGGGGGACCATAATAAATACTGGTAGGACCTACGGTATAAACAAAAACCTATATATTTACGTATTTTCACTATCACTATTTGGTCCTATGTACTACGGTCCTCCGTAATAGTAGGGGTCCCTCTATATTGCCGGTTGAGTAGTACCGGCTGCCCTATACGTTTATAGTGTCTGCGAAATCGCTTGGTACAGACGGATCCACCGGTGTGGTATTAAGGGGGACCATAGTAAATAGGACCAAATAGTGTTAGTAACAATAGCGAAATATATAGTTTTTTGTGTGTACCGTAGGTTTTATTAACTATAGTCCCCCGTAATAGTGTACGGAGTAGTGCCGGTTGACGCTACGTGTAGTGCCGTTGTTGTCGGCTGGCGCATATAAACCGGCACTATATATAGAGGGACTATAGAGGGGCTATAGAGGGACCACCACTGTTTTCTGTATGTACACGTATCCTGCCGCAGCAGCTGCAGCAGCAGCAGCAGCCCTGAGTGACTGCTTGGTGTGTGGCCGGTTGCCGCAGTCTGTCGTCATTCATTTCGACAGCAGTTTTTTCACGCCGAACTTCCGAAGGGGGTGTGATAACAGCCCTGGGGGTGTGATAACAACCCTGGAGGTGCGATCACAACCCTGGGGGTGTGATAACAATCCTGGGGGGGTGACAGCAACCCTGGGGGTGTGTTAGCAACCCTGGGGTTGTGGTAACAACCCTGGGGGTGTGGTAACAACCCCTTTTGGAACCTCGAGGTACCGTGTACTCGCATAACACAACGGGTGATGATATAACACACCCCCTGGGACGAATTTCAGACTCGATTTCTCCACAACATGGGGGGCACACACAACGACAATGGTGACTTCGGAAAGATTCCGCCGAGAAGGTGCATAGATGTATCGCTCGGCGTATTCAGTACGACGCCCTCCCCGCTGTCGAGAAACCCAGCTTTGAAAATCGCCCCGAGGGGGGGTGTTTTCTATCGTGCGTGTTGATACGGCAAATATGCAGTGAACACAACAACCAAAAACGACAAGTTTTCTGGTCGTATCGGCCGTCTTCGTATCTACGACCAGGCGAGGAGCCAGTCAGTGCGGCGCGGCGCGTATAACGACAGGATGATGCCATGATGCGTGGGCGTACGGTGGAAAAAAAAAAACTCCTCTACTACATCTGCTGTAGGACTGCACAATCCCATTTTAAGGATAAATTGGGGACAAATTACTTGTATTCAGAGTTAGATACACCACTCTTTTCGTAAATATAAGCACCGCTTGGTCCTCATGTTGATGCCTAAACGGTCGTTATATTTCCGACCAGGGGGGTAATTTTTTCTCTCGCCGCTTTGGCCGGAAGTATAAAGACCGCTTGGTATTGATATTAATGTACAAACGGTCCTCATATTTCTGTCCGAAGTGGTATGTGTTTTATGTGCAGCACAGCAGTAGAGAAAAAAGGGGAAGGGGCGCGAAGGAAGTGTGCGCCCGTGTCGATTTTCATTTGGTTTCGATCCCTCACGAGCATTGCTGCGTTGTGGTCCGGACATGAACATTTTATGCATGACTTTATTCCCCCGCCCCCCGTGATCCGATGCGAGGGTCTATGCTCATACGACTACGGCCATGCACGATAATGAGTACACCCCCCCCCCCCCCCACCCCCCAAGCTGTCATCCATATGCAAGTCCGCCTCAAAACCGGTTCTGAGAAGGATGCAGCTCACCCTTCATGCGACTCGCCGGTAACCTACCTCACGGCGCTTCGCAAAGCTTGGTGCAAGCAATGTCTGCCTGGTCGGTGAAAACCCGACATGCTCCGTCCCGGTATTGTAGGGATGCGAGGGTCTATGGTCATTCGGCTACGGTCATGCATGAGATCGAGTACATCTCTCCTATCGAGTACACCCCCCCCCCCCCCCCCCCCCCTCCTCCCAAAAAGCAGTGGCCGGCAGGTGTTACGCCATCGTCGTTTTGTTTAGGGCGCCGTTGTTCTCCCTCTGTGAAGTTCCACGAAAATCAGCACCTTCCAAGACATGAATTAACCCCTTTAGAACCGCAGTCACGTTTTGGGGGCAAACTACTTGATGTTCAAGTAGTTTGTCCCCAACACGGGACTGCGGTTCTAAAAGGGTTAACCCATCCAAGCCCCGCTCAGGCTTTCGGACCGGAGAATTTGACGCAAAAAGGAAAATTAACCCTTTTAATGCCGCACTGCACATAAGCCTAAATCTGAGTCTGATTCCGAGTGTTTCTTCCCCCACCACGAGGAAGGCAGTCCTGTAGTAGGTCTATTTCTTATGCTGTCGGATTGGAAGTATCGAAAAAGCTGGTTTTTGATCCGCTCGAAAATTGTAATTCGACGGTGGAAGAAACGAACCGGGTTCGAACCGGTACACGAAAACTTGAGAAATAAGTGTGGACAGGGGTTTCCTCTCGCTCTCCGGGGCAGAAAAAAAAATAAAAAAACGACGGGGTTAGTGTTGTCTGGGTGCCTCCCCTTCCCTTTCGCCGGTCCGGATCGAATTTTGCAGTCTTTGTGCTCTCTGGGGTATTGCGGGCGAAAAGTATTCTGAAAACTGCTTCCGTGTCCTTCCTGCCCGCGGGTTCTATTACGGGGGGGACCATAGTACATAGGACCAAGTATTGTTGATAAAAATAGGCACACATAAAGAGGTTTTTGTGTCTACCGTAGGTCCTACCTGGTATTTAATGTGGTCCCCCGCAATAGGAGGTGCCGCGCTGTGAGCAGCAGCAACAGCACCACCACCACCAGTAGAGCGGTCAACCCAACATGCCAGAAAAATGTTTCGAGCTGCTGCTGCATTTGTGGCGCGACCGTGTGTGCTCAAAAGGGGTGAAGAGGGCTCCAAACGTTTTTTTTTTAGATCGAGAAATTCCCATCCACATAATCCCGTCGAATAAAAAAAATCGGGTTTTTCTTTCCGTTCGACGGGATGCGTGGATCGGAGGGCTCGATCGAGAAAAGTTGGGATCGAAAAGGCTCTTTTTTCAACAGGTACAAGAAAAGGCCTGGTCTGGTCTTTGGGATCGGAAACCGGCCCGATTTCGATCCACGTATCCGGCTGCCCGAGAATTACAGTAGCATACAAGGGGTTTTAGACCCTTTTTGTTATATTATTACGGGGGACCATAGTTAATAGGATCAAATATTGTGAGTAAAAATGGTTAAACATACCAGGTATAGGTTTATATGTATACCATAGGTCCTATTAACTATGGTCCCCCGTAGTAGTAACCTTTTTAGTGCCGCATCTGTGTAGAAGCCGAAATATGACTTTATCTCCAAGCGTATTGTCCCCACCACGGAAAGTCAGTCGTGAAAGGATTGTAGCCCGTTCAATAGCACTGCAGTCCCGTTTTGGGGACAAACTACTTGACTTTTGAGTGGTGTGTCCCTCAACACGGGACTGCGGTTCTAAAAGAGGTCAAATTACACTTTCGGCATCGGCTTCATGAAGCAGCACCCCGCGTTCTAGCTTCTGGGATACATATTCACATACCTGGTATAATATATGCCAGGTATATAATCATGTATATACCTTGACCCTCGTAGAACTGCAGTCTCACTTTGGGGACAAACCACTCAATTTTAAGTAGTTTGTCCCCAAAACGGGGCTGCGGTCCTAAAAGGGTTAAAAAACGTTGACTTCGTATACAGGCGGAATGCGATCGTTTTTTTCAGCTCTCCTCGCTTTTTATTCTCGACAACATCGATAAGAAGAGTGCGCTGCAAAGTCGAGGATTTTTTTTTTCCCCGAAGGCTCTCTATCTCTATCTCTTATTTCTATCTCTTATCTCTTATTACTATCTCGTCTCTCTATCTCTATCTCTCTATCTCTTTATCTATACCAATATCTCTATATCTCTATCTCTATCTATATCTATATCTATATCTCTATCTCTATCTGTATCTCTCTATATCTATCTCTATCTCTCTATCTCTATCTCTGTCTCTCTATCTCTGTCTCTCTATCTCTATCTCTATCTCTATCTCTATCTCTATCTCTATCTCTATCTCTCGATCTCTCTATCTCTTTATCTTCTCTATCTATCTCCTCTCTACCTCTAGCTCTATCTCGAGCAGGTATTTCCGAGAAAATCCTTTTTTTTTCTTGTTCGGTATATATATGTTGGCAACCTCAACCTTCCCGTTCTCGAAAAAAAAACGAGCGCCGAGAAACGATCGCAGCCTTAAGAGCTCGACGGTATTTACGGCAATACTTATTAATAGTATATGGTATGACTTATTAATAGTATGTTGTATGTAGGGAAGACGTGTCCGAACGAATCCGGAGGGAAGGAAACGTACAGTAGGTGGAAGGGGTGTGTATATTACGCACGTGTTTGTTGTACGTGTTTTTTGTCCTGCCGCACGCACGCTCGCGCTGTTTCGAGGGGGGGTGGATTACACAAGACACATGTCTGGTACGTATTAAATAGTAGTAAACGGAACGCACGATGGATCCAAAAAGCAGGTATCGCCCTACCGCTCTGACCGAGAAGATATTGAAAAAAAATGGAGTCTGATGAGAACATCAAACGGATATTATATTTCTGGCCAATGGCCATGAGTGGTACGTTTTCAAACCTCTGATTATTGAAACCACGGCGTTTGCCCGATAATATTTTCAGAAGGTTTGACGAAGACTGCACTCACTCAGAATCATCGGGGGGGGGGGGGGGGTCTCTTTCAGTTTTTTTTTTTTTTTTTTTTAGGTCGCTCCGACTTGGTACCAAGGTATCCATGCCTTGGTGCTTAAAGGGGTAAAATCGTTACTGCTCCGAGCGGACAATATAAGGATCGTTTATACAGTAATATGAAGACCAAGCGGTCTTTATATTTACGTCCAGAGTGGTAGGGAAAAAGGTACTACTCTGGTCGGGAATATAAGGACCGTTTACACATTAATATCAATACCAAGCCGTGTTTATATTTCTGGCCAGAGTGGTAGGAAAAAATGTACCACTCTGGGCGTAAATATAAGGACCTTTTATACACTAATATGAAGACCAAGCGGTTCCTAACCCCCTGAGTTGTAAATCACTACCAGGTATTAATAAGACGTGTATGTGCAGTATACCGTAAAACCGGTCGCCCCCGTAGTCTATATAGTACCCTGGTACCAGGTAATGGTTAACCTGGGATACCGCTATTAATAGCGTTGGTGTCGTGGGTTCTTTTCTCCGTATATTCAGTATCGTTTGTTTTGTTTTGTATAGTTTTTAATGTTTTTTAGCCATTTTTAGTACCGCAGTCCCGTTTTGGGGACAAACTACTTGGGATTTGAGTGGTTTGTCTCTTGGGATTTGAGTGGTTTGTCCCTAACACTAAAACTGCAGTCCGCTAGGGGTTGAATTGAGTGGTTTGTCCCTAACACTAAAACTGCAGTCCGCTAGGGGTTGAATGACACGTGCTGCCGAGAGCGCCCCTGCTGTGTATACGGGGGGGGGGGGGGGGGGGGGGGGCGTAGACGGCACATTTCGACTCTAGTCGACCGGGCAAATAAAAAGTGCTGAACCCGATCTCGCGATAAATATGCAACGGACCCATACACCGTAGTATACGTCGTGGGCAGGAGGGGGGAGAAGAGCCTACTGTACTTACTTCGACGTCTACCGCCCTAACGCATTTAGGACCGCAGTCCCGTTTTGGGGACAAAGCATTTAAATTCCAAGTAGTGCGTCCCCAAAACGGGACTGTGGTCCTAATAAAGCTATAAGGTCGAGCAGCAGCAGCAGCAGCAGCAGCAGCAGCGACGGCGGCCTCGACTCACCGTGCGGACGCTACCGCAACTGCTGTGGTGGCCGCGACGACGGCCGCGCTCGCCCAAATAACTTGCGACGCACCCGGCGCCCGCATCGGCCTCCCGAAATCGTCGCAACGCGTGGCGGCTTGCAACCGGCACACGCACTTACAGTTTTACAGACGGCTGTTATTACGGGGGCCCATAGTTAACAGGACCAACTATTGTTAGTAAAAATTGTCAAACATATAGGTTTTTATGTATACCATAGGTCCTGTTAACTATGGCCCCCCGAAATAGTACATCGGAGGGAGAGATATAAAGAAGGGCGAGTATCATGAGTGGGGATGAAAATACTTGGAAACCCTCGGGTAAACGAAAACAACGCGCGAGTTATATAGCACGCCACACCCCCATCGACGAGTTACCGGGCTGGCTTGCTCGACAGCGGGGGCAGCAGTGCAGCGCCGAGCGGTGCGTCTACTATTACGGGGGACCATACTAAATAGAACCTACGGTAAACACAAAAACCTGTATATTTCGCTATTTTTACTACCATTATTTGGTCCTATTTACTGTGTTCCCTCGTAATACTGGTATGCGAAGGTCTCGTCTGGACGAGACCTTGTATGCGAAACCCCCGTTTTCGTTTGTGTACCCCTCCCCCCCGCCCTTATGTTTTTTTGGTGATGTTCTGCTCGGGATTTGGTTCACCAGGAGGCTGTGTTGTCTTAAGGGCTACAACACTAGTATATGTGCGCCTGACGTACGCACTCCATACTCGTGGTAAAGCTACGTGTAACCTCCAAAAAAAAAACT
The DNA here is from genome assembly GCA_031213475.1 of Nereocystis luetkeana. NCBI lineage: Eukaryota > Phaeophyceae > Laminariales > Laminariaceae > Nereocystis > Nereocystis luetkeana. The sequence goes on along the minus strand of JARUPZ010000035.1, from coordinate 1,988,512 downwards.
TTGTTCGTGTGAGTGTTGTCTTCACATGAAACCATTCTTTCTACCCGACCGTCCAGTACACCAAGTGTCCGTCCTGATTCCTTATCCTAGAGAGATGGTAATTATGTGGTCACAGACCTGTTGTTTCTACAGTAAATAGAGACGCGCACACAAGAAAGAGCCCCTGAATTCTGCAGCTTTTGAAATATTTCTTGTTCTACTCATAAACGGGAGGTATACCCTGCATGAGGCCGTATAAAACCCTTGACACGCGCGCTTGAAAGTATCACTAATATGACACGGCTTGCAAAGATGAGTTTGGACGAAACCCTCGATCTTACTGCGGATGTTTTTTTTTTTTTTTTCATATATACGGTAGGGTGCCTGCGCATAATATTCTTGGTTTTCAAGGATTTCTGTCGGGAATATAGTAATTATTGGAAGACCTGACGGTATACGCACAAGCGGAGACGACTAAACGCTGAATAGTACCCGGTGTTAATTCTGGATTCAAAAACACATCCAGCAGGCACTTGTAGGCGGGGTAGAAGTCGTGCAAGCAGCAGGACCTACCTGCAGCGGCCAGCAGCAGCAGCAGCAGCAGCAGCAGCAGTATGCAGCAGCAGCACGCTGCAGAGGCAGCAAGGAGCAGCGAGCACTGGCAGGCAGAATTGGGGTCTATCCTACGCTCCTCGACACTCTCTGTAGCAATCAACGCCGCCACAACGAGAAGATCGCCCTCCTTTTTTTTTGTTGCTCTCTTCGTTGGACATGGAGTCGTAGCGGCGAAGATCAGGAGCGTGGCGGCATGGGTGCACCCACTTACAGCAACAGCAGCAGCAGCAGCAGCAGGAGCAGCAGGAGGACCAGTAGGGCTTGCTTGTAGCAGCGCTTTCTTGCAGCAGCGCTTGCTTGTTTGCAGGCGCTTGCCTGCCGCAGTGCTTGCTTGCCGCAGTGCTTGCTTGCCGCAGCGTTTGCAGCAACAGCACCACTGCAGCAGCACACTTTACTTGCGGCAGCAGTAGCACACTTGCAGGATCAGTAGCACGTGACGTGCGTCAGCAGAGGCATGCAGCAGCAGCGGCAGCACTTCTGCTGGATAACCTCTCCGGTGGTAAATATGGCCCAAAGCTACTCTCGGGGCAAGCTTGGCCAATCCTAAACACCCGAAGCGTTTTCGGCGAACGGATTGCAGCGGTCACATATCATATCACCTATATATGGCTCTCCACTATAATATACTATGGAACCATGAGAGTGATTTCGTCATATTTGTGCCAATTCAATTTGATGAGGCTTTCGTGAGTAGTTGTCGGTAGCTAGAGAATAGATATAAGCTCATTTCATCGTGATTCTTTTTTGTTTAGCGCAGACACCCTATATGGTTACCCAAACGAGTTTTATGGTTGTAAAGAGTGCTGTAGGTCCACGCGTAAGAAATAACCTACCTACCTGGTACTCGTTGCAAGAAGTTAAGGCTCAGTTTTCTCAACCCTTTTTAGGACTGCAGTCAGTCCCGTTTTGGGGGCAAACCAGTCAAAATCTAAGTATTAATGTCCCCAAAACGGGACTGCAGTCCTAAAAAGACCAACCAAAGGGGGATTAATAAGTCGTGCTCAGCGGCGAAGCTCTATTAATAGCTGTACTGTAAACAAATCCTACCAGATCTATCTGTGTACACAACGACCTATGCTCAAGGTTGTCCAAGGATGGCGCCACCTTAAGGTTTCAGCCCTTTCAATGCTGCAGTCCCGTTTTGGGACCCGACGAGTCGGGATTAGTGTGAATTGCCCCCTAAACGGGACTGCAGTCCTAAAGGCTTTGCTCAAGTTATATATATATGTATTATATATATATAGGTTATATAGGTTACCAGGTATATAGGTTAGCTCATGTTGGCGGGCCCATACTGTAATTGGGTGTTGCACGGTGGGCCAGCCGCCCCGACGGTGTGTGATAATGGTTATCCCGGTTTAGGACTGCGCTCTCGTTTTTTTTTTTTTTTTTCTCCATCCCATTTATTAATATTACGGGGGACCATAGTAAATAAGACCTACGGTACGCACAAAAACCTATACAGTACCTGGTACATTTTTGCCAATTTTACTAACAATATATACAGTACCTGGTACATTTTTGCCAATTTTACTATTATTAACAATATTTGGTCCTATTTACTATGGTCCCCCGCAGTAGTATCCTCGCCCTATATACTGCTCTCCCGCTCCCTCCCAGTACGTAGTAACTCAAATCCGGGGTCACGCGGCGGGCGCTCCACCCGCCTCTCCCCACCACCGATACGTGCCTTGAATTTTTATCGCGGGAAGAATTCAGCACTTTCTTGCCCTCGTCGACTCGCGTCTAACTTTGCAAACTTTCGTTGCGGGGACAAAACACTTGGAAATAGACTCAAATTTAGGTTTCTGTACAGTAGAATCGTAGTTGAAGGGGTTACCCTCGAATATTATTATTAATGAGTGTATTGTGGAGTTAGTTATTTCTTTATTTTTTCCGCGAGACACCAACTGCGGAAAGCGCCTGTCATAAGGAGGCGCGCGAGCGTGAAGCGCGAGCGTTTTTTTCTTGGTTTTCCAGGGGGGGAGAAAGACTCTTGGTAACGGATCGTACGAGTGTAGGGTGCCTTGGTTTTTTATGTCTCTTGTGTGATTCAACATTTTGTTCGGCCACGTGCGTCCCTCGCGCTCAACGCACACGGCGCCAATGCCATTCCCGGGGGGGGGTGTACTCGATAGGAGAGATGTACTCGATCTCATGCATGGCCGTAGTCGTATGACCATAGACCGGGGGGGGGCTCTTTGCACGCACACATACTAACGAACCCTTGTCGTGTTGGTGCGGTTGTAAGTAGTTCGGAGTTGATCGAGCTAGGTGCGGCGACGTGTGTTTTTAGAGGCACATGGCTGGGCCATGGTATCGAATAGAACAAGACGGTACAATATCATGGCGTTTTTATTTATTTATTTTTTTAGGTCTCCCGAACGAAACCCAACTCTGCGGGTAATCGTGGGCAGAATGTGTCCGTCCACGTGGTGCAGAATGTGTCCGTCCACAGCAACGTTCGGGCCGTGTCCCCGAAGAAATGCTGCAGGTGGTATTGTCAGGCCCACCCTCCTACTGAAGAGGGGACAAGGAATCTCCGCTGTAGATGTCGTATATGCATTAATAGTAGTGGTGGCACCTGCTACGAGAAGCTCTGTTGGACACATGTCGGGTAGGTGCAGATTCTTCGTCTTCAGATTATGCCGAATCTCGAGTTGGGGAACCAGGGAACAAACAACAAAATCGGGTACGTGTACGTACAAAGGGTGTCGAGGGTTAGACCCACACGCCGAGCGTACAGCGACTCTGACCCCGGCCTCGTGTGTCCTGCGATCCTCATGCTGCTGCTGTTCTGCTGCTGTTGCTGCTGCTGCTGCTGCTGCTGTTGCTGCTGTTGCTGCTGCTGCTGCTGCTGCTGCTTCTGACCCCGGCCTCGTGTGTCCTGCGATCCTCATGCTGCTGCTGTTCTGCTGCTGCTGCTGTTGCTGCTGCTGCTGCTGCTGCTGCTGTTGTTGCTGCTGCTGCTGCGGCTGCGGCTGTTCTGCTGTTCTGCTGCTGTTGTTGCTGCCGCCGCCACAGTTGGTGCTGCTGCTGACGATTGTTTTTCTGTTGTGAAGACGAAATCCAAACGGCACGGATACGTAGATGTTCGTTAGGGTTGGTTCAGCACAGCGATCCGTATTCGCCCAGCATGATGCATCGCAGATATCGCGCCTCATTATGACCAACAATCACTATTAATAGTAGCATGGGTAAGCAACAATTAGACGCGAGTCGACGAGGGAAAAAAGTGCTGAAACACTTGTCGCGATAAAAACACAAGGCGCGCACCGTAGTCTGGGCGCGGGGGGGGGTGTATTCGATGGGAGATATGTACTCGGGGGGGGGGGGGGGGGTGTACTCGATAGGAGAGATGTACTCGATCTCATGCATGGCCGTATTCGTATGACCATAGACCCTCGCATCCCTACAATGCCGAACAGAGCATGTCGGGTTTTCACCGACCAGGCAGACATTGCTTGCACCAAGCGCGAAGCGCCGTGAGGTGTCTGGCGAGTCGCATGAAGGGTGAGCTGCATTCTACTAAGAACCGCTTTTGAGGCGGACTTGCATATGGACGACAGCTTCAATGAGTTGATTTAATTTCCGGTATAGGCATTTCCAGAGAGAGCAATGGGAGTACCTATGTAACTGCCTCTTGGGTGCCTTACCTTAAACACTACGTGACACGATCATTCCCAAATGTGCGAAGTAAATGTTCTGCACCTCGCACAAATGATCTAACTCGACAACCGGCCGTGGGCGACCGCAAAAAAAATAAAAAAAAACGGTACCCTGGTTCTCTAGCTCACGTAGTGAGCGGCATGTTTTACAGTGTCGTTGCCAACCGACGCCAACCCATCCTAAAGAGCGGTCGCGAGAGCCGGTCGCCCCGGTGGTTCAAGTGGTTAACCTCGAATTCTACTTGTTTGAGTCCTGGGTTCGAGCCCCAGGAGGGTCGGACTTTGACTTTATTTGCAAAAATAAAAAAAGGGATTCAATTGTTGAGAGCGCCTTGCAGCGTGGGTAGGCACAATTCGATGCGAGTCGACGAGGGAAGAAAAGGCTGAAATCTTCTCGCGATAAAAAAATGAAGGCACGTACCGTAGCGGGAAGGGGGGAGAAGAGCCTGCTATGTGACCCCGGATCTGAGTTACGAGTTGGAAGGAGAGAGACAAGAAGATGTGCGAAGATAATGAATGGGATGAAAAAAAATAAAAAAAATAAAAATGAAAAAAATAAACAAATAGGGGGGGGGGGGTACTTGTTTGTTGCTTGCCTTCGTCATTTGACCATTGACCACGCATCCCTTTCGAGACGGAGCACCGTTCCTACTCGTAGTAGAGACATCTCCGACATTTGGGCGCTCATTGCGTTGTTTTCATATATTACATAGATTCACCGACCAGGTAGATACTGCCTCCACCAAGCGCGAAGCGAAGCGTGAGGCGTTCGGCGAGTCGTGAGCTGCACCTTGCTAAGACCAGCTTGTGAGGCGGGCTTGCACATGGAAAATGACAGCTTCAATGAGCTGATTTATTTGTGTGGGGGGAGGAGGGGAAGATAGAGCCTGCCATATGACCCCCAGATCTGTGTTTCGTATAGAGGGAGTAGTACAGATCCTGCCCAGGGAAAATGCGCTACGCAGATCATGCGGATTATGCGGTCCCCACCCGACAACTTGATGAGCTAGATCATACAGATCGTAGATCTATCTATATACCTGGTACCTGGAAAGGTCGATAGACCATGGAGTGGCAATCGATTGTCTGTCCGAGACATGAAGTACTGTTAGCGGCCGGCAGGTTCTACCAAGGAACCCTCTGATCCCACGGGCGTACGTACGGGATTTGCTTTGGCACACCATCAGCCACACCCCCTGCAATATTTCATCCAAGGGTATGCTCGGAAGGGCAATATACGTACGAAACCATACCGGGGGATGTTTTTGGTCGGTAAGTACCCTGCCGAACCTTCACCGGAGTGTTCGGTACGGCCGCAATACCCTACCGAACACTCCGGTAAGGTTCGGTACGAACTCAGGGTATTTGGTCGGTAAGCACCCTACCGAACCTTACGGGAGTGTTCGGTACGGCCGCGATACCTACCGAACACTCCGGTAAGGTTCGGTACGAACTCAGGATATTTGGTCGGTAAGTACCCTACCGAACCTTGAGGGAGTGTTCGGTACGGCCGCAATACCCTACCGAACTCTCCGGTAAGGTTCGGTACGAACTCGATACCGGTACCCCCGACACTTCGGTCGTAAATCCGGTACAAGGACTTGAGTACCGGTACCCCCGACACCTCGGTCGTAAGTTCGGTACAAGGACTTGAGTACCGGTACCCCCGGCACTTCGGTCGTAAGTTCGGTACAAGGACTTGAGTACCGGTACCCCCGACACTTCGGTCGTAAGTTCGGTACAAGGACTTGAGTTCCGGTACCCCGGACGCTTCGGGTTGGATGTCACGAACCTCAATACTGGTACCCCCGACAATATCGGTAAAGTCCGGTACCCCCGCCGAAAATACCCTATACACTACCGAACATGTCCCTGAGTTGTTCCGCCTTGCTATTAATGGGTGGTTTCGTTGTATCAGGCGTTGGTGGGCCCTGCCGACGGCTTGTTTTGTTGCCAGAGTCAGTGCGGAGGGGTACGGGTAGTATGAGGGGGCGAACCGGGAGCAGGGCGTTCACGAGTAGGAGTTAAAAGCATCGTGTATAATGATATACGAGTAACCTGTTAACTACTGTGCCACCTGGGGGTATGGTAAGGCTGCTCCCCCCCCCCCCCCGCCCCCCCTCCGTTTGGTGGTACACAGCAGCAGTACGGAGTTTGTTGTGGCGATTTGATTCTGTCGCGTTCCCTCCCTTATGTTTCGAATGCTTGATTGCACGCCAGTTTGTGTCTGAATATCGTGAAGTTGCGTTCTCTCGAAATATCGAGCTTTCGATGTACCATACCATGGTGTATTCGAACATGTTGTTCCCCCTGTGTGTTGTTCACACTAAAGAGTTTTTTCAGCGACATCCAGCACATCCAGTGTCCGTGGTGATTCTTCACGCTGTATAGGGAGATACGAGCTCTGTGGCCACAAGCTGCGACGCGGAGATACAGTGGTAGGTCGTAATGCAGTACTCGCAAGCCGACTAGGCAACGAATGCCATGCGATCGATCATTCCGGGCACGGCAAGCACAACGTACATACCCACGCCAGCGACCTGAGCTCACTGAGACAAGCGAGCAACGAAACTGAATAAAACGAAACAAAACAAAATCCCCCTGGCATCCCCGCGTTTTCTATGCAGATACTACTATTATAAACGACGCCTTCGGTGCGTGTATGTCAAGCGTCGAAATCGCGTCGATCGGATTGTTTTGTTTGACGTTGTCGTGCGTATTGAACTCGGTTCCGATATCGATGTGACACTACTGCCAGCGCCTCAAGTTCCCGTTTCTTTTTCGATCTCGGATTGGAGCACACCATGGAAGCCGGTTTATGTTCTCAGGCGGTAAGTATACTGTGAACGACGATCGTACCGGTTTTTATCCCCACACGGGGGGGCTTTTAACCCCTTTCAGCTCCGCAGTCCCGTTTTGTGGACAGACCAGTCAAATCCTTAAGTAGTTTGCGACCACAAACGGGACTGCGGTCCTGAAAGGGTCGATGTACTGTTCTTGGAAGCAGCACAGCAGTGGCCTCTAGATACTGTGTTGTGGATGTCTTGCTATCCATACAGGCATGTGTCGGGCAAAACGTGGAATTCACGTCTGGCGTTGCTTAAAAATACTCACAAAAGTCGATGTCTTCGTAATACATGCCATTCGTTGTTGTGGTGGGACGTACGTACCTGGAAAATGTTTTTTTACCTGGTACCGTATAACACTATCACCCTAGCACACTAGGGTGATAAGATCAACACACCCCCTGGGATGATTTGTCAGACCCGGTTTCTTCCAAAGCGGGCACACAACAACGAAAATGGTGTCGTTGGGGAGATTTCGTCGAGAAGGTTGCGTAGACGCATCGCTCGGCGTAACCGCCCTCCCCGCTGTCGAGGATCCCAGCTTTGAAAATCGTCCGTGGGCGTGTGTTATGTTTTCACCCTGGTGTGATAGTGTTATACGGTAGATACCTTGTACCAGTACGTTTTAGCGGAGGGCATTCAACCACGAATTGTTTTTGCAAGTAGCTCTGACTATAGAACGATGTTGTAGATGCCTTGCTGTTTTTTGGCTAGGTACGCGTATGTGTGTGATGCCGCAAGGTGGGATGTCAGGTCTGACGCATCGGAAGATTCAGAGTCGAGCTTGCCGCGGACAGCGGATGATGTCTCCTCGTGTTGTGACCGGGAGGGGGAATTGATTTCTGTTTTTCTTGCAAGTGCTCTTAACAACACTGCAGTCCCGTTATGGAGACTAACTACTTGTCGTTCGAGTGGTTTGTCCCCCGAACGGGACTGCAGTCCTAAACAGAGCTCTAGTATTGTAGTACGTGTATACGGGAACGATATATGAGTACTGTACCTGGTATATATCAATGACATTAGGTGCAGCAGGGGAAATACGCCGTACCAGCGGAGAAATTTGCACATATGTATACGTACGTGCAAGGTTCTTCGATTTTTGCACGTATTTTTTTATACCACCTGGCACCCTGTTCCCATTTTCGTACTCTAACCCCGCAATGGGCCCATCCCAATTGGTGCTCTGCTCCCACTCAGCGGTGCAGAATATATATCAGCCCTCCTCGGGAGCCGCCGGAGGCCCACCTGGTGCCCTGACCCCGTTTGGTACCATGTGGGCCTATATATATATTCGCATAACAACTCCTGCTGTACATGCAACCGTATTGAGTTTCCGTGCGGATCTGCGGAGCCATTGCACGTGCGTGCCATTTCTCCGCCTCTCCGTCTAACGTGTTTTGAAATTTCAAGGTCGAACCCGCATTGCGCGTGTTCGGAATACATGCCATTTGTACCTGGCATGTTATTAATAGTATCATACCTGGTATACTGATATCCATACCTGGAAATTTTTGTGAGTTCGTGTATGTGACACTGGTGGATAATTCCTGTCCTCACCGATACACTTGTCTGTTGGATGGTGACAAGAGTACTACGCACCGGCTATAAATATATGGCTGATGCACGAGACAGGCAGCGCACACCACGTACGTGTGAGCTTGTCGAGTCATCGGATCATCGAATCGTCGATCTATTTGGTCTGAGAACTCACACCTGGCCCCTGGAACCTTTGCATGATAGCAGCCGCCTTCGCCCACTTTTCTCGGGGGGGGGGACAAGCTACTTGGAATTAGAGTTGGGTTATGGGTACGGTGGTAAGGTAGGAAAGGTTTTCGGTTACGCACATTTGGACAGATCACGATCTGCAGCACGTAAATCATGTAGATCCTGACCTGTCGCTATGAGATGTCGTGCAAGGCTTGCGCTTGCAGCAGACCATGCCGATGTTACGGCTCCGTTCCCACCCGACAACATGAGCTGTAGATCACGCAGATCATGATACAGATGATGTAGATCACCTATAGATCATCTGGATTCTAACCTGCCGCTGTGAGATGCCGTGCAAGATCTGTACCGGCATAACACACTATTAATAGGGTGATAAGATAGCACACCCCCTCGGACGAATTTTCAGACCCGGTTTCCTCCAAACTACCAGGGGTATGCCTTAACCCTTTTAGAACTGCAGTCTTATTTTGGGGACAATTGGGGATAAATTACTTGGAATTTGACTGCCTTGTCCCCAAAACGGGACTGGAGTTCTAAAGGGGTTAAGGGCTATACACAAGGAAAATGGTGGCATTGGAAAGATTCCGTCGAGAAGGGTTGCGTAGACGAATCATCGCTCGTCGTATTCAGTACGACGCCCTCCTCGTTGTCGAGAAATCCAGCTCGGAAAATCGCCCGAGGGGGTGTGTTATCTATCTTGCGTGTGGTAAGGAATGGTACAGATCCATCCAACGAAGGAAATATGTGTTGTTACAGTATTACGGGGGACCATAGTTAATAGGACCTGTGGTATACATAAAAACCTACCAGGTATATATTTAACCATTTTTACTAACAATATTTGGTCCTATTAACTATGGTCCCCCGTAGTAGTATTACGGGGGACCATAGTTAATAGGACCTATGGTATACATAAAAACCTATATATTTAACCATTTTTACTAACAATATTTGGTCCTATTAACTATGGTCCCCCGTAATAGTAGTAGATCGTGTCGATAATACGGCTCTGCTCCCACCAAGCGACACGGGCTACAGCATACCGGTACCAGATATAGATCATGGAGATCAGATAGATCTATCTGCACTGAAGTATCTAGATCGTGGGTCCTACCGGGCAACGCGAGCTGTATCGGACAGATCAGGCATGTATCCGCCCTTGACCCTTTTAGGACTGAGGTCCCCGTTTTGGCGACGTCGAACCACCTCCGGTAGAATGTGAGTGGTTTTTCGTCCCCAAAACGGGACTGCGAGAGGTCTAGATCGTGAATTGGGGATCGGTGATGTGTCCGACGCGCGAGAGGTTAAACTCGATACACTAATAAGTGTTATATTGCGCCACTCCCCTAGGCACGTCCCGGAGGGGAACCTTGTAAGTGTTATGTTTGTTGTATCGCGTTGATGCTTTTGATGTTTTCGATGCACGGTGGTCGTTGCGCTTTTTTTCTTTTCTCTCGCTTTCGTTCCGAGTCTCGGACAGCCAAAGCACGCCACGGAAGGTGGGTTGTGTTGTGTCTTCTGCTCTGATGGTATATACCTGGTATATATATATTATATATTATAGATATAAACAAAACTATAAATTCATATATATATACCTGGTAGTCCATAGACCCTGTTGTGTGTTCCCCTTCCGGGGGGCATTCATCTTTTCGTAGACCTTACATACACCAGTTTTTTTTTTGTTCTTCGTTTCCTGCGAGAGCATTCATCTGTGCGTGCAAGTGCTCTAAAATGTTGTTTCTATGGAGTGTGTTGTGTCCGTTTATACAGGATAACCCCCCGAGTTTACCCGGCCATGAGGGGTAAGAACCACTGGGCCACTCAGTCAGATGGGCATGTCGATTCAGCGTGGGAGTCACGTCTGGTTGCCTCCGTCGCATTCCTAGCTGATGCCTTTGCTGGATGCATGGTGCGTTTTTTTTTCGAGTTTTTGTTTTTTTGCTCTCGTTCGATTTCGGAAAGCTACAGGGGAGCACACCGTGGAAATCGGTGTAGCTTCTGCTGTGGTGTTTATAGTATATACCGCATGCTTTGTTCTTACGGGGGCATCGACCCTTTTAGGACTACGGTCCCGTCTTGGGGACAAACTACTTGGAATTTGACTGGTTTGCGCCCCCAACGGGACTGCTGCCCTCGAGGGTAAATTAAATCTATGCATGCAAGAGCGCCTTGAAGTTCACCTCATGCTGCATGAAAGGCGCGTCTGTCTGCTTCTATTGCAACACTCCAGCCGGTCGCCCCGGTGGTTCAAGTGGTTAACCTCGAATTCTACTTGTTTGAGTCCTGGGTTCGAGCCCTAGGAGGGTCGGACTTTGACTTTATTTGCAAAAATAAAAAAAGGGATTCAATTGTTGAGAGCGCCTTGCAGCGTGGGTAGGCACAATTCGATGCGAGTCGACGAGGGAAGAAAAGGCTGAAATCTTCTCGCGATAAAAATGAAGGCACGTACCGTAGCGGGAAGGGGGGAGAAGAGCCTGCTATGTGACCCCGGATCTGAGTTACGAGTTGGAAGGAGAGAGAGAAGAAGATGTGCGAAGATAATAAATGGGATGGAAAAAAAAAAAAAAAAAAAAAAAAAAAAATTGCGTTCATTTCCGGGTGATGCTTGATGCATAGGGTGCGCTTTTTGTTATTTTCGTTCGATCTCGGAAAGCAAGCACACCCTACTCGTAAGGAAGTCGGTTTCTCTTCTGCTTTCTGGTGGTGCAGACTCTTGTGAATGCTCTGTTTTTCCGATGGGGCAGTCACGTGTTCATCACGCAAGTGCTCTAAAATTCACTTGTTTCGATCTCGGAAAGCAAGCACACCATGGAGGTCGGGTTTTCTTCTTGTCTCTGGTGGTATAGACTCTTGTGTATTATCTAGCCCTTGCTACACGGGTGCCTTAATTCAATAGCGTAAGGTGCTCCAAATTCACGTCATGCTGCATGGAACTCGCGTCTGTTTCCTTTTATTGCAGTCATTTCTGAGTGATGCTTGATGCATATGGTGCACTTTCTTCTTTTTTTTCTCTCTTTTTTTTCGATCTCGGAAATCCAGCACACCATGGAAGTCGGGTTCTCTTTTTCCAGCATCTCTTGCGGTATTGTCTGTTTTTACGCGGGGCCACTCCTCTATTCATGCAAATGCTCTAAAATTCAGCTCGTGCTGGATGTGGAAGTCGCATCTTTTCGCTTCTATGGTGCCGCGTTCGTCTCTGGGTGACGCTTTATGCTTATGGTGCACTTTTTTGTTGTTTTCTTTCGATTGCGGAAAATACGCACGTCATGAACGTCGGGTTCTCTTCTTCCCTCTGGCGGTATAGACTCTTGTGTGTTGTATAGCCCTTGCTACACGGGTGCCTCGATCTCTGTACTCAAGCGCATATCTCTTGAAAAAATATGTGAATATGACGTCTGTTCGCTTCTGCCGCGTTGCTGCTTGATCCTCGATTGCATGGCGCTCATTTTTGTGTATTTTTTTTCGGTCTCTGATTGCAATAAAGCACGGCAGAGTTGGTAGAAATCCGGTGTACATCGACGAGCGGTATTAATAATGGGAATACAGAGCCCTCTGCGCGATAAAAAAATATACACGCCATTCTGGGCGGGGAAGCAGAAGGACCGATTGGTGTTGCGTAATTAAAAATTGTACATGCCATTCTGGGCGGAAGCAGAAGGACCGATTGATGTTCGTGTTGAAGTTAAAACGCCCCTTATATTTATGCCCAGAGTGATACTGCAGCACGTATGTTATGTACCGGGTGGAGAGAAGGGACGACTATCAATAATGTTTGGGATTTGAATGAGAATCGAGATCGATACCGATACAGGGGGGAATCGAGTTGGATGCCGATACCGATGTAGGGGGGATTCAAGTTCGACACGATACGACACCGATGAACAAAAAGGACTGTTGATACTATTTCGATATTTGATACTTGAAAGCTTTCGTTCCGTGTCAGTATAAAAAGCACGGGGATGCCACAGGGGATGGAGGGAAAAACACGTTCGGCAATACGATATATCGAAAGTCCGATAGCTCGATATTTCGACACGATCGATTGCCAACACTAGTAGTAGTGACTGACCTCGTGCTCGTTCAGAAGGCCGCTGAGGATAATACCTCCCATGCCTATATTAGTATACTATACGAGTTGATGATTAAAGAAAAATGAACAAAATAAGGCTGTTTGCGGGTCGGGTCACAGACCTTGCGGGTCGGGTCGAGTCGGGTGGGTCGGGTCGGGTTGGGTCGGGCCACCCCAACCCGACTCCGACCGGACGCGAGAGAGCTGAAGACCTCCTGACCCGACTCGACCCGTGATATGTTGAAGAACTTCTGACCCGGCCGGCGGGTCGGATCGGGTCACGATCCGTGAACTGCCCTGGAAAAAATGGAAGTCTGTTTGTGCTTTCAGGTGGTCTTGACATATTCTACCGGTATATTTAGTACTCCTGCGGGGGCATTCATCCATTGTTTTGCATGTGGCAGGTGGTCCAAATAGTTCTCGAAGTATGTGACGCAGCGTGGAAGTCACGTTGTTGGCGTGTTCAAAGACGCATACAGTCGAACTCGCAAGCCGTCGTATGTCTTCGTGAGTGCATGCCATCATTTTGCTACTGCTGTACTGCCAATGCCTCCCCTGGATCCATGCTTGAATTAGTAAGACACCGGTTTGCAGTACAGTTTGTACATGTATTCACCGATGCGCTCGCGTGTACGTATTCGTTCGTACTTTTCGTTCGTCAGATAGCAAGCAGAGTACGTACACGTGGAGCTGCCGCACTGCTGTCGATCGATTCAGTCGAGCTATGTCCCCTCTCGGGCTCCCGATATAAGTGAGCGAAACGACGACGACCTCGGTGTTGTCAACCGTGTTCGAGCAGCAGGAAGCGCCCAGCAGCAGTACGGGGTACGGGTAGGATAATGGTGCTTGCGCCCGTGCCGCACGACTCCTTTGTGTTGGAAATCGGGACACCATTGTGTAGAATATCATCCCCCAATCACGTAGTGGCCGTTGCTGTAAATCTCGAGTTACTTTTTTTTCCGCATTCCCCCCCCCCCCCCCCCCCCCCCTCAAGTCTCGAGGAGGGTTTTGTAGTGAGTACTCGGCGCATTTTGCATATTGGCAGATAGTGTATCATACTCAAGAGCAAGGGTGTTATACGTACGGAGCACATACTCTGGGGCAACCCCCGGTACGGCGCATGTAACACCTCGTCGGACAGATCATCCACAGATCATCGATTCCCACTTGGGTTATTTAGATCATTCGGGGCAGATAGATGGACCCCTGAGCTGCATGACCTATGTATGGCTCACGTTGCCACGTGGGATCTGTACAATCTGCGTGATCTGCCGTAGCACATGTTTCCTGGATTGGATACGTACTTTTGACCAAACCCCGCCCGCACAGCAGCTCATAGCGGCAGGTTAGAATGTACAGTTAGGTTATCGATGTACCAGTACTGTCCGATGTGTGAAGTTGTACCCGCGTCCAGTATTTTACGCGGGGGCCATAGTAAATAGGACCTACGGTATACACAAAAACCTATATATTTAGCTATTTTTACTAACAATATTTGGTCCTATTTACTATGCCCCCCCCCGTAATAGTAGGGGTCCCTCTATATTGCCGGTTAAATAGTGCCCGTGCCCGATATAATGCCGGTGCCCGCTACAATGTCGGTGTGTTGGCCTGGCACAAACCGGCATTGTAGAGGGGCCGGCACTATAAATGTATACCAGGTACTACTGTACGCAGGGTACACGGGTGTCCCAGACCTTACCGTGTTGGCACTAGTCGGATGTAATACATGCAAAACGTCTCCCCTACTAAACGTACTTTTAGTAATGCCAACAACATCATAGCAACCACCTGCTCTTTTGACTAGAGCTTAGACAGGCTCAACTAGTGACACCTGTATCCATGTGCAAATGTTCTGCGAAAGTACAGCCCACCGTCTCTCTACCGGCACACCAGTGCCAATCAACTCCCTGTCGACAACAGTTTGTGTTTTTTTTCGCGTTGCGTCGCGTACATGTACGACCTTCGCCACCAACAGCCGCGATAGGCTCTACCCTGACAGCTAAAGTCGTGTGGCAGTGGCTTCGATGATGCGCCTGCAGTCTGCTGTCTCTGCTCTTACGTGGGCTCGTCTCTTGACATGATGGGTGCTCTAGGCAACGCCTGCCAGGGGCTACGTACCTCGTGATATATACACCCGGAACTACAGTATGTACTACATACTGCTGCTGTACCTGGTACAATTATAGGGTGGGATTTGCTTTTTCGAGCTATTGATAGTACTGAAGACACGATCCAACTGTAGTTCCAAGTAGTTCATGATGACGCTTTTGAGACTACAGGAACATGCCATTATTTATCTAACAAGCACAATATAAGCTCTTACATTCCTGCGTTATCAAGATGTTTCGAAGCATAGCCTCTTGCTGACTTATACGATTGCCAGTCAACCTATTGATAGCAGCAAGATTTTGACTGAAAACTCGTGTGTTTTCGTAATGTCGCTGTATAATAGCCCGACCCTCAGCGTTCTGTTTTTTCCAACCTTTTTTTCTTACATTTTTTTCTCTTTTCTTTCTTCTTCCCCCCCCCCCCCCCCACCCTTTTGCAGCGGAAACATGCGGCTGGCGGTCCAACTCCCTCCTTCCGAAGAGCTGAACGAGTGGCTAGCCGTCAACAGTGAGTAAAACAACAGAAACTCGACTATTTGTTACAAAAGCCATTTTTTTTGCTTGTTTGTTTCCAGCTTGGATTGTTTTTATTTAGTATATAGAGTACAGGCCTTAATTTGCTCTACGATAATATATATATACCCGGCATTTTCACTACCACATACAAGGTAGTAATCTGCAATCCGGTTCGTCGCACGAATTTCTTGAGTAAGAAGGGCGAGTATTCACAGTATTACGGGGGACCTTATTAAATAGGACCTACGGTACACACAAAAACCTATATACTTTCGCTATTTTTACTAACAATATATATATATATTTTTTGTTCATCCCATTTATTATCTTCGCACATCTTCTTCTCTCTCTCCTTCCAACTCGTAACGCAGATCCGGGGTCACAGAGTAGGCTCTTCTCCCCCCTTCCCGCTACGGTACGTGCCTTCGTTTTTATCGCGAGAAGATTTCAGCATTTTCTTCCCTCGTCGACTCGCATCGAATTGTGCCTACCCACGCTGCAAGGCGCTGTCAACAATTGAATCCTTTTTTATTTTTGCAAATAAAGTCAAAGTCCGACCCACCTGGGGCTCGAACCCAGGACTCAAAAACAAGTAGAATTCGAGGTTAACCACTTGAACCACCGGGTTGGGTCCCGTTTACTATGGTCCCCCGTAATAGTGCGTTCTCCTGCTAAACGCTTTGTCTGAAGACGACTGGTACGTTAAAGGAAAAACGGTGCTCACCTGAGGAGCCGAGGTATCGGCGTTTCACATCTCCGACAGATCATGTACAGATCATTTGATGATCTAGATATTTCTAGGCAGATATATACATATATATTCCCGATCGTGTATGATACATGATCTAGCTCACACTTCAGGGTGGAACCCGTTATATTCCGCATGATCTAAACAAGCACATGTTTCCTGGGTTGAATCTGTACTGTGCAAATAGATCCTGCAAAGCCTCTCTCCAACGGCAGTTGAGGAACTACAAGTAGATGATCCGGGTCATGATCTATCTATCTGTCCCCTAGGTGTGCGCTTTTTGGCCAAAACTTTTTTTGGCTGACGGGGCTCCTCAGTCGAAGAATTGCCCAACAAGGCATGCCTTATCTCAGTAAAGTATACCTTATATCAAATATGGTATGTCTCATTGGCTGCTACTCAGCCAAGGAGTTCCCCGACAAGGCATGCGTTATCCCGATCAAGGCATGCCTTACGGGCCTCTCCACCAAGGAGTTAACTGAGAAGGCATGTCTTATCCCGATAAAGGCATGCCATACTGGCATTTCAATCAAGGAATTACCCGATAAGGGCATATTGCTTATTGGCTACTCAAGGGAAGAATTACCCAACGAGGCAGGGGCACACGAAAAAAAAAGGGAAAACGGACCCACACTTGCCACCATGTCGGAATCGAAAACAAACTATTAATACTGCTGTAAACGGGTTGGGATTTTTTTTGTCAGAAATGAAATAAAACATGTTTTTTTCAGCTTTGTCTCACTGTAGTTGATTTTCGTACCCCCCCCCCCCCCGTTGTGTGGGACCCCGAAAAAAAAAGTGGAATTGATTTTTTTTTACGTGCACCCTTGAATAAGCCATGCATGCCTCATTGACTCCCCAACCGAGGAATTACCCGATTAGTCGCCCAGGTGGGGGGTGCGCGGGCGTTTTTCAGCGATCGTTTTTTCGACAACTTCAAAAACGGTACCTGGTACCATTTATAGCAAGTCGAACCTTGTATTTTCGGAAGGCTTTCTTTCTCTGGACCACAGTTCCGGTTCCGAAAACGTGTTTCGTTCGGTATATATTGGCAACCTTAACCTTCCCGTTCTGGAGAAATGGAGCGCTGCCGAAAAACGATCGCCCTCCTGTGCGAAGCCAGAGCTCTTGATCACGGCACACGTACTCTGTAGGCCGTCATCGTGGTGTTCGTTGGGTTCGCTTTCACTTTTCTGAAGGTCAGGGTCTGGGGGGGGCAAGGGTGCTCGACAAAAAGAGGAAACGAGCCCACACTCCCTTCCCAGTGTCTCAGAAGGGCAAACAAACCAGTGCGTTGGGGTTTGCGGACGAAATTACGAAGAACGAGACAGTATTTTCTTAGAGCCCATCTTAACGAGATTTATTTTTTTATGACACTCTACCAATCTTTTTTTCGTTTGATTTGATTTGCATCTGATTGGTCGAGAAGTGAATCACCAAGCAGGCATTTTGACAACTTGATGCGGATAAAAAGAAAAAAAAAACGAATTCGACAAGAAGTCTTTTGGGACGTCTTTTGCTCTTCGTGCTATTACGGGGGGCCATAGTTAATAGGACCTGTGGTAAACATAAAAACCTATATATTGAACAATTTTTACTAACAATATTTGGTCCTATTTACTATGGTCCCCCGTAATATTCGATTTGGGGAGTTTGTCCAGCTCGACGTGGCATGTTCCTGAAACCGAAGCAATCCACGCAAACTTGAGCCGTGTTGTCGACTGCTTCACAGGTGAGATCCGCCATTCCCGAGAGACAGGGCCACCGGAGCAGCCGCAGCGCGAGGTCCGACGGCCCCTAGCACAGAGTAGACCATCCGCGGCGCCTCAGAAATTTACAAGGCCGTCGCAAAACCAGTTTGTCATCCCTCTTTGCTTCGCAAACCACACGAGCACCGACCCGGTCACGACTTCGCTCAGAAGTTCGATCGCTGTATCCCCGTCGCTGCTGCCTGCGTGGGGCTTCGGGGCTGCGCCAGCCACTCAAGATGTCCCTAGAGCGATAGCCTCTTCGGAGGTGCCGGCAGAGGCAGTCGGCCGCTGGCCGCGGCGCCCCGGGTAGGACGCGGGCCGTCGCTCGCCTCGTCGGTTGCCCGCTGATGTTCGTTGACCCTTGTGCGTTATTCGTTTTTTTTTTCAAGTACGCTATTCCTCGATAGGACCCAAAGGCGTATTTTGTACGAAACTATACTCGAATCAAATCAAATTCATTTTTCCCTATTCGATTATCATGAAAAATATTTCTCGTTTAGGGCCCATCTTATCGAGGACTTTTTTTATTTTCAATTCGTTTTTTTTGTTTTTTATTCTAATTTAATTTGCATCTGATTGGCCGAAGAGTGAACTACCAAGCAGGCAAATTAAAAAAAACAATTTGAGTGAAAAGTCTCCTGGGACTTTTTTCGTGTGATTTTTTTATTTCAATTTGGAATTTGTGAGTTCCTGGGTCTTGATGTAGCATGTTCATGGTGGGTCAACACCCTCGGTGGAGTCTGGGGCGATTCTTGGCCGCTTCGGTGACCACGATCGAGGCGATAAAACGCGAACCTCAACGAGAGGCGACCGGAGCAATAGCCGCGCCCACACCCACAGACCATAGTACATCGTACCCCGGCGGTGGCGCCTCAAAAGTAATTATGGCGGGCGCAATCCCAATTTTTTCGGCCTCCTGCTCGATCGGCTAATAGCAATCACGAAAACCGAGCAAACGAGCAAAAAAACGGAGGATACGCTCGAGACCTCGATAGCTGCATCACCGCTGCTGTCCCGCACGTGGCGCTTGAGGGCTCCCCCCGCCCACCCAAGACACCCTGAGAGTGGTAGCTTCCTATCCTGCGCCACCATGAGAATAAAAAAAGGCTGGCGGCGGCGCGCACGCGACAACGCAAACCTTCGCTCTCGTCTACGCTCGTCGCTGTCGGCTGGGCGTGGTGTGACGCGGTGCGTTTATTCTGAATTATTTTTTTATTGACAATTTATACGCCGTTTCCCGATAGGGACCCAAACACGTTTTTTTTTCGAAATCAAAGTAAAATTCATTGAAGTATTAATATTCTTTCCCAAATAGCGTTCCCCGTTAAGATGGGCCTGAAGACGGGCGGGCCATTAGTTGTTGTACTTTTTACATGGTTTTGTTTTTAGTTCATCCCCCCCTGTCTGGGTCTCCCAAACGGGTCGATTTGCTTCACACAAGGGCAATGGTGGGCGTGTAAGAATACTACTACTGTAGAAATATCTCGAACTCTTTGGTGGGACCTCTAGTCAATCTTTGCACGCAGAAAGATCTCGAGATGTTCATGGAAAGATCTCGAGATAATACTACTACTGTAGAAATATCTCGAACTCTTTGGTGGGACCTCTAGTCAATCTTTGCACGCAGAAAGATCTCGAGATCTTCATGGAAAGATCTCGAGATCTTTATGGAAAGATCTCGAGATATACAGCACTGCAAGATCTCGAGATATGCAGCACTGCAAGATCTCGAGATCTGCAGCACTGTAAGATCTGGAGATCTTTGCAGAAAGATCTCGAGATCTTGGGTGAAGATATTCAGTGGAACCTCTAGTCAATCTTTCCGCTCAGATATGATTAAACCAACTATTTTTATGGGAATTTTTTGAAGGGCTCTTTTTGAAAAAAATAAGTCGGTAATTTTGCCGAAAAGCCGCCATTTACTCGACGGGACTGCCAAAATCACCGGGAGACACCTCAGGATGCTCCCCTATTTAGTTTTCCGAGGGCTTTCTTGAGCAGTTTTCCGTTTTTCCAGAGTCGTAGTTTGACTGTTCGTCCATATTGTCAGTCCTGAGGACATCATGATTTTTCGTAAAATATCTTCAAAGATCCATTATTTCTGGCCCCACTTCTGACTATTATTAGTAAACAGCCATATTTTTTACCCTCCGGAGAAAAATGATTGGCTGCTCCAAAACTTCAATTAGGACCCGGAAGAGACGGGAAACTGTTCCGGAAAGCTCTCGGAAAAGTCCGGGGAGCATTCTCAGGAGTCTACCGGTGTTTTTGGCTGTCCCGCCGAATAAAACGCGTATATTAAAAAAGCCAGTTCCTGGAGCCCAGAAATAATTCCCATAATACTCAGTGTAATATTAAAATTGGTCTTTGAACATATATATATATATATACAATGAGATATCGATCGAACTTTCCACGCATCGCTCGGCAGCTTGCAAACTCGTGGGGTGTCGAGAAAAACAGCTTGGAAATGCGTGTGTTTCATTTGAGAGCCCAGAAATATTTTCCGATATTACGTACCAGGTACCAGGTAGTTATTTTTTTGTATGCCGTATGTATATGTGCGGTTTTTGAGCCTGTGGAGTTAGGGCCCATCTTAACGGGGTTTTTTTTTTTCTTCAATTTTTTTCTTGTTTTTTTTCTAATTTCAATTTGCATCTGATTGGCCGAAGAGTGAACTACCAAGCAGGCAAATTAAAAAATCGAATTTGAGTGGAAAGTCTTTTGGGACTTTTTTCGTGTGATTTTTCGAATTCCAATTTGGAATTTGGGAGTTCCTCGGTCTTGACGTAGCATGTTCATGGTGGGTCAACACCTTCGGTAAAGTCTGGGGCGATTCTTGGCCACTTCGGTGACCACGATCGAGGCGATAAAACGCGAACCTCAACGAGAGATGACCGGATCAATAGCCGCGCCCACGCCCACAGACCATAGAACATCGTACCCCGGCGGTGGCGCCTCAAAAGTAATCATGTCAGCCGCAATCCCAATTTTTTCGGCCTGCTCGATCGGCCAACAATCACGAAACCCGAGCAAACGAGCAAAAAAACGGAGGATACGCTCGAGACCTCGATAGCTGCATCACCGCTGCTGTCCCGCACGTGGCGCTTGAGGGCTCCCCCCGCCCACCCGAGACACCCTGAGAGTGGTAGCTTCCTATCCTGCGCGACCAAAAGAATAAGAGGCTGGCGGCGGCGCGCACGCGGCAGCGCAAACCTTCGCTCTCGTGTACGCTCGTCGTTTTTCGTCGGCTGGGCGTTGTGTGACGCGGTGCGTTTTTTCCGAATTCTTGTTTGATTGACAACTAGTACGCTGTTCCAAGATAGGACACAAATACGGTTTTTTTTCGAAATCGATTTAAAATTCATTGAAATTGAAATTTTACTTTCAAATAGCGTTCCCCGTTAAGATGGGCCCTTAGAAGGCTGAGCGCCAGTGCCATTTCCATGCAGATTCGAATAATGTTCTCTTGATCAGTGGTAACGGCTTAGAAGAATATCCGCCTGTGTGGGCGAAGATTAAGATTCCCTTTGGTTCGATTTATATCTTGTATCTTCATACCTTATGTATATATATATATCCGAGTGAGAGATTCCGTGTTATAGTACGGAGGGTATCATTTTTATCAGGGCTGTGGATCGGACGGGACAACTACGACTGCTATATATACATACTTCAAGTATACACGTACCCCTCGGCAAGTACTGCAAACATGCGTAAAATACAGAGTGGGGGTACCTACCCACTTCAAGGCCATCCGTTTCGAGATTTACCTGTTACTGGGATACGGGAGATAAAAATACTAGGTGAATCGGCTTGTCAGAAAAAACTATTAATACGTGGAATGTGGGATGTAGTACTTGTATGTCAAATGGTCAGTTTCAATTTTAAAGACCATTTTCGAGATGAAAAAGCCCACTTTCGTTTCTCTTGCCCCGGGGTTGTCTCAAAATGAGTACCCCACTGACTGGCTGCATCACAAAGCAGGTATTAATCGTCGGTGCTGCGAATCGGGCGGGGCAACTAAAAACGTGCATACCCCTCCGTGAAGTAGGTTCACTGGGTACGTACCTGGTAGGAAAGATTGACCGCTTTGGAAGTATATGCAAGGACCGTTTGGCTATTCATGTTGGCACCCCAACGGTCCTTACTTTGCCCTCCCGAGTTGTTTTAACCTATCGGAACATCGGCAGGATGTATTCCACAACAGCAGTACGTACCACAAGTACCTGGTGCACCAGTTGGTGCCATTTGAGAATAGAAACTCGATGTTCATGCCGGGGCTTGAAACGTCTGTCTGATTTTCTCCAACGGTATCAAGAGTGGTGTTCGAGGTTTAAATTAAGCCTTTTATTAGAACCGCAGTGTACATTAACCTAATCCTGACTCTAATTACAAGTGTTTTGTCCCCACATCGGGAGTGCGGTCGTAAAGAGGCTATACATATAACCCTTCTATTAGTGCTGCAGTCCCGTTTTCGCGACAAACCCTTCAAACTGTAAGTAGTTTGTCCCCCAAAACGCCAAAACGGGACTGCGGTCCTGAAAAGGGTTATGTAACTCCTTCGGGAGGGACCCCGAGAGATATCAAAACAATGATACAGCAGTGTTTTCAAACGTTTGTTAACCCTTTTAGGACCGCAGTCCCATTTCGGGGACAAATTACTTAGAATTTGAGTGGTTTGTCCCCAAAACGGGACTGCGGTTCTAAAGGGGTTAATGAGCGAGTGAGGGCCCAAGTCTACGGGTAGGAGCATGCTGCGCCGACTCCCTTTCCCTGCGTTTTACCTCGGACACCGATTTGTATCATCCTTGTTTCACGCGGTGGCCGTCGCAGTAATCGTCCACTGTTTTCGTCAATTCTTCATTTCTCTCCCTGAATTCCCCAGGACGGCTTTAGCACACCGACACATGCACATGCATTCACATGCTCGCTCGTACGCACGTACCATTATCACGTTTCACTCCTTCGCTGCCGCTGCTGCTGCTGCTGCTGCTGTTGCTGTTGCTGCTACTGTTGCTGCCCACATGGTTAATATGTACGGTCGGTATTGCTTTCTTGTGAAGTATGAACGAGCTTTATAACGAATGTTTTTTTTTTTTTTTTTCATGTTCAGCCGATACATTTGAACAGTAAAATACCTTCTTTTGTCACGAATCGGAATGAAAGCATTGTTGTGCACACGTCGGACAAATCACGACCTTCCCCTCATTTTTGGGATATACGATGTTATCGCTTGTTTTTTATCTAACTAAGTTTGTTGAGATTTTTCGATAAAGATATATTCAACACTCGTTACGAGTTATAGTGCATACGTCGGACAAATCGCGACCTTCGGATGCGATATATTTCCGCTCGTTTTTATCGAAGGATGTTTGTCGAAATCTTTCGATAAAGATATCCAACACTAGTTACGAGTTATAGTGCACACGTCGGACAAATCGCGACCTTCGGATGCGATATATTTTCGCTCGTTTTTATCGAACGATATTTGTCGAAATATTTCGATAAAGATATCCAACACTAGTTCCGAGTTATTGTGCATAATCTGTGTGGTGCGGATCGAACTCAGGAAACTATATGTCCTACTGCTGTAGTTGATGCAGGTGCTTCCCACCGAGCAACATCCCCACCGGGCAACATGGAGCTGTAGATCATACAGATCAGGAAAGCACCTGCCCTGAACGATCTAGATCATGAAGAGGAAACCAATTTTCTGTTCAAGGTTGTGACATATTATATTTCATTTTATACTGGTATCATAAAACATACTGGTTCCTATTTGATAGACCAACATCCAGCCAAATTCCCGATATCCTGATAAATGTCATGGTGATAACAGGTATACGGAATGATATTTCAGAAGTATCACATCATATCATGCCGATGACTGCAGACTTTATGTGATACTGCCGGTCACTATGAAACAGCGGTGCGCTTAACCCTTTTAGAACCGCAGTCCCGTTTTGGGGACAAACCACGCAAATTTCAAGTAGTTTGTCCCCATAACGGGACTGCGGTTCTAAAGGGGTTAACCCCTCTAGAACCGCAGTCCGGTTTTGGGGACAAACCACTCAAATTCTAAGTAACTTGTCCCCAAGCGGGACTGCGGTCCTAAAAGGGTTAAGAAAAAAGTGTCGAGAGCGCCATGTTTTTTCAACACGGGTCAAAAGCACAACCCAACGCGAGTCGGCGAGTTGGAAGAAACCGCTGCACATCTCTCGCGAAAATACTGCAAGGCAACTTGGCGTGGATGGGAGGGGGGAGGACGACCCTGACCTTTTTGTGACCCGGCTCTGAGTCGCGACTATTAAATAGGAGGGACAAAGAGAAAATCAGGGCGAAGTACAATAAATGGGATAGAAAAAAGTAAGTATAGAACGAAAATGTACGGTTTGGTGTGCTCGAGCGGTAAAAGATTCCGCACCTCGGAGAGGTCAGATAGACCATTCTCGCTCAATTATCTATGTAGGTTCTTCAAGGAAGATCTATCCCCGACCTTGTACGCATGATCTACAGCAGTAGCTGGTGCTTTCCGGGTGGGACCCGCACAATCTGCATGATTTACGGGATGAATAGTAGCACATGTTTCCTGGGTTGGATCTTGTATTATTATACACAGATCCCGCACACCCTCTTACAACGGCAGATGAGGAGCTAGATCATCTACTGTAGATAGATCGTGATCTATCTTTCTGTCCGAGGTGTGGAATTGTTGGATGGAAGCCACTTGGAACTAGTGTGGGGTGGGGATTCACATATCGGACAGATCGTCGATTCCCACTTGATGATCTAGACCCTTCAGGACGGACATATTCCTGATCTGTGTGATCTGTATGATCTAGCTCATGTTGCCCGGTCGGAGCCGTACAATCCGCATGATCTACCACGTGTTGCCTGGGTCGGATCTATACTACACAGATAGATCCTGCACAAACCTCTCACAACGGTAGGTGAGGAACTACAGTACAATATATCACCTACAGCAGATAGATAGATAGATAGATAGATAGATAGATAGAAATATCATGATCTAACTGTCCGAGGTGTAGAAGATTTGTGCACGCCATAATACTCACGCCACATGGGGGGTACCAAGAGGTCGGGCGTTGGGGAAGAACAAATAAACGCCGATCATGATTTTTTTGTTTTTCGGGGGTGTTGGTTCGGCGGGGTCTATATCGCAGATTGCCTTTAGAGCCAGATCGAAAGGTGTCCCTATTTTTGTCGGACGATTTGTTTTTTCATTCGTGTGAAAATCAAACTTGTGTTCGATCGTTTCCAATAGTTATACATTTTGTTGTTGTTGTTGTTGTTGTTGTTGTTGTTGTTGTTGTGGTTGTTGTTGTTTTCCCTTACCACCGCTGGCTGGCTGTAGATAACGGTACTTCCAGTAAATGTAATCGTCTGACATGATACACGTACTCATCTGCCCGCCAACCACCAACCACCCCACCCCACCCCACCTTGCGCAGCTGTAGACTTCTTTAACGAGGTGTCGCTGCTGTACGGCATCGTGGCGGATGGTGCTGCCCAGTACGAGCGACCGGGGGAAGGCTTCCCGCCTGGGTTCGAGTACCTCTGGGTGCCGGAGGGCGCGAAGGGCAAGGGGAGGAAGCCGTGAGTGCCGTTTTTTATTTGTTGTCATTGTTGTGCTTCGGTTTGCTTGGTTTGGCTAGGTTGGGTCTGGTGTGGTTTGGTTTAGTTTTGTGTAGTTTTGTTCGTCGTGGGTTGGGTTTGGTTGTTTTTGTTGTGGTTTGGTTTTGGATCGGGGTGGGTTGGGTTGAGTTGGGTTGGTTTGGATTGGTGTGGTTCGGGTTGGTTTGTTTAGGTTTGGTTTGGGTTGATTTGGTTCGGTTCGGTTCGGTTCGGTTCGGTTCGATGTGGTTCGGTTTGGTTTGGTTTAGTTCCGAGTTGGGGGGAGATGGGGTGGGGGTGAAGTGAGTTGGCTCCAGGTGTGGCTGGGGTATTAATTGGTGAAGGTGGACGTATCGGTTTTTTCGTTTTCATGATAAATCATTTTTTAGGTTGTCTTCCTACAACATGTCTATGATACGACAGTAGGGATCACAACAGTGCTTATTTGAACGTAATTCTTTCTATTTTTCTTCTTTTTGTTCTTGTTTTCTGGTTTGGCTTGTATTGTTTTGTTCTCGTACCCGGTACGTTCGCATTTCGCTTGCTTTACCCCGATTCCTTTAGGAGTTGTTTTTGGCTTTCTGTGTCTCACATCCTGTGACCACATAACTTTGTCTCTACTGCTGTAGGATAAATAAGCTGGACGGACACTGGGTGTACTTTTGATGTTGGGTAGAAAGAACGTTTTTTAATGTGAAGATAACACACCCATGATGGATCCTCGTGACTTTTGTACATCGTTTTGGAAATAAAGCATGAGTGCCCTTTGTTATTGCTTGAGAAGGAAGTCATGAGTGCCATTTTTTCTTTGTAAAACATTTGACTTCCGGCAACTAATAGTATGTGCCGCACGTAAAAATCAGTCTGTCTCCCTGCTTCCGTCTGTCCGTATGTCTGTCTCCGCCCCTCTGTCTGTTTGTTTCCCTGCCTCCGTCTGTGTGCCTGTATTGTCTGTCTGCTCGTCTGTCTGTCTGTCTGTCTGTCTGTCTGTCTGTCTGTCTGTCTGTCTGTCTGTCTGTCTGGCTGTCTGTCTGTCTGTCTGGCTATCTGGCTGTCTGTCTGTTTGTCTGTCTGCCTGCCTGTCTGCCTGCCTGCCTCTCTGTCTGTCTGCCTGCCTGCCTGCCTGCCTGCCTGCCTGCCTGCCTGCCTGCCTGCCTGCCTGCCTGCCCGTATGTCTCTCTTGTCTCTTTTTTGTCACCTCGTCCATGTCTCTGTATGTGTTTCCGTCGATTTCCCACCTCACAGCACCCCTCAGAAATGCTCGGCCCCGCAGTACGTGGACCATGTCATGACCTGGGTGGAAGACCAGATCAACAAGGAAGACATCTTCCCTACCACTCCGGGTGAGAAAAAAAAACAAATAGACGGCAGAAAAAAAGTGCGCGGGATCCCGAGGTGTGCGATGTGAGTGAGTTATGATTGTTTTGTTTAGTTTCGCCTAAGGTGTCCTTCCACTCCAGAGCGGAAGCCTGTCCTGTGACCGCACACTGGTTTTTGGCGATGAGTTAGTATGAGAACAACAACAACCGTACCGTGCCATATCGTACCGTGACATACCTTACCGTGCTATACTCGTCTCGTGCACGCCGTACCGTGCCATACCGTACCGTACCGTGCCATACCGAGCCATGCCGTACACTACCTTATCATATCGTACCGTGCAAAACTGTACCGTACTATATGGTACCGTTCCATGCCGTACCGTGTCATGCCGTACCGTGCCATACCGTGCCGTGCCATACCGAGCCATGCCATACATACACTACCTTATCATATCGTACCGTGCAAAACTGTACCGTACTATATCGTACCGTTCCATGCCATACCGTACGGTGCCATTACCATGCCTTACCAACAGTGTAGTCTGCTGATTTCATGTCTGTCGTCTATCGTTTCACGACTGATGGCAGGCACTACTGTCAAATATCGCACCGCAGACATATCATTTACAGATAGATCACGATCTAGATATTTCAGGGCAGATAGATCATCTATGCCTGATCTGAAGAATCTAACTCATGTTGCTGGGTGGGAACCGTATAATATGTATGATGTAGGACATATTTTGAACTCTGCAGCTTTAGATTTTGTCTTCCTCATCTACGGACTATGTATACCCGGCATGAGGCCATATAAAACCCTCGTA
Source organism: Nereocystis luetkeana (assembly GCA_031213475.1). Classification (NCBI taxonomy): domain Eukaryota; class Phaeophyceae; order Laminariales; family Laminariaceae; genus Nereocystis; species Nereocystis luetkeana. Next base: position 1,960,694 of record JARUPZ010000035.1, on the reverse strand, counting down.
CGCGCGATCGAAGTATCACACAGCTTGCAAATATGAGTTTCGACGAAGTCCTCGATCTCTCAGCTGCTGTTTTTTATCTTTACAAATATTTTCTGGGTTCGATCTGAATCATGCAGATCCTGCATAACATCTCCTAACGGCGGGTTATCTCCTAACGGCGGGTTAGCATCTAGATGATCTATCTGATCTATCTGCAGGTGATCTACCTGCCCGGGGTGTGAAAAATGTGTTGTGTAACAGGTACGCCGTAGTACCCTCCAGGTTTATTTTGGTGCTATCGGGCATCGCCGCTCGAGATTCTTTCGACACTACGAGTATTTGCAAATGCTTCCACGCACGAGACAGATGACGGCCTATTATCATCTTCCAGATCCAAAGTTGCCGTTGTGAGTTGCTGTGCAGGATCTGTGCTGTACAGATTTCCAACCACGGGAAACATGTGCATCATAGAACGTACAGACCAGGGATCTATGTGCCCTGAAAAATCTATCTAGATTGTGCTCTGGAGATAGGTGAACTGTCCAATGTGTCAATGGGTTTCGCCGTCTGCAGGGGAAGCGTATGCTGATTTCGCCCTCTCCCCTATCCCCCCCTCCCGGAACGCTGACCCCCCCCCCCCCCTTCCCCAAACCATTTTTTTCGACCGGGGTCGTCCATGCGCAAGAACGCCTGCCTCATAAGTGATTTTCAGTAGGATGCAGCTCACCCTTCATGCGACTCGCCGAGCACACTCTCGTTGCGCTTCGCGCCTGGTGCAAGCAAATGCCTGTAAGGTCGGTGGAAACCCGACATATGCTCTGTCCCGGCATTGTAGGGATACATGGGCTTGAGTGTGTGATTTTAGTGTTTCTGTGTCTGTGTTTGGGCTCACGTGTTTTTTGTGTGTTTGTGTGTTTGTGTGTGTTGTATGTGTTGCCGTGTGTGTTTTGTTGTTGGGTCAGATGCGACGTACCCGAAGGACTTCAAGAAGACGTCGATGACCATCTTCAAGCGGCTGTTCCGAGTGTTCGCGATCATCTACTGCAGCCACTTCGACAACATAGAGCAGCTTGGCGCGGCGGCCCACCTCAACACCTCCTTCAAGGTTCGTGAGGCGGCGCGCAAAAAGCAGCAGCGCAAACCAAAACGTTACAAACTAAACCAAATCTGATAATCAAACCAAACTAAACCGAACCCATCCCAAACCGAAACAGACCAAACCATACCCACCGCAAAACCAACGCAATCAACGCAAAGCAGCGCAAAGCGGTGTCTCTGTTATGTCGGCTGTCGTGAGGGAAATCATATCGAACGAGAAAATCGAGTTCCACCCAATACAGATACGATGCCGATTAGCTAAAAATCAAATCGATGTGGATCTGATGCTGCTTTCGATATGATGACCGATATTCGTACGAAGTTTGAATTTTCCAGGGCTGTGGCAGTTTCTGATAGGGTGGAAATCGGTCTGTTCTGTTGGCTCTGATGGTACGCACGTATCAAATGGAACGATAATCGTGTTCGATGCGAAAGCGATATGATACCGATAGGCGAAAAATGAAGTCAATAGTTTTTTCTTTAATGATTTGGGTATAGTCGATGAGCCACCTCCTGTTTTGTAGGAGCTTGGCTGCGCATACCATGCTGTCTTTTTATCTGCAAGTACCAGCTCTCCTGTGCTTTGCGTATCACGCCTCGGGGCGATCCAGGCACTGCCATCAGCGATAGCCCCCCCCCCACCACCACCCACCACCGTGTTTTTGGCGGTCAGTCACAGCTGGTTGTCGAGTTTAGATCGTTTGTGCGAGGTGAACAACCTTCACTCCGCACAAGTGGGAAATGATCGTATCACGTAGTGCTTATGGTGAGGCACCCAAGAGGCAGTTACATGGTACTCCCATTGCTGTTTCTTGGAAATGCCTACACCGGAAATTAAATCAACTCATTGCAGCTGTCATCCATATGCAAGTCCGCCTCAAAAGCGGTTCTTGGTAGGATGCAGCTCACCCTTCATGCGACTCGCCCTCCACCTCACGGCGCGTCGCAGAGCTTGGTGCAAGCAGTGTCTGCCTGGTCGGTGAAAACCCGACGTTGCTCCGTCCCGGCATTGTAGGGATGCGAGGGTCTAAGGTCATACGATTACGGCTATGTATGATATCGAGTACCCCCCCCCCCCGCGCGCGCTTGAAGCTGTCATCCGTATGCAAGTCGGCGTCACACACGGTTCCTACATAAAAGGATGCAGCTCGCCATTCGTGCGACTTGCCGATTCCCTCAATGCGCTCCGCGCTTGGTGCAAGTATTGCCTGCCTGGTCGGTGAAAACCCGACGTGCTCCGTCCCGGCATTGTAGGGATGCGAGGGTCCATAGTCATACGACTACGGCCATGCATGATATCGAGTACCTTCCCCCTCCCCCCCCCCCCCCCCCCCGCGCCGCTTGGTGCAAGCAATGTCTGTCTAGTCGGTGAAAACCCGACGTGCTCCGTCCCGGGCATTGTGCGGATGCGATGGTCTATGGTCATACGACTACGGCCATGCATGATGATGAGTACCCCCTCCCCCCTGCCTCCCGCTGCGCTCCACCCCCCCCCCCCCCCCCCAACCCCATCCGACCCTCACCCTCCCGTGTTTTTTTTCTTGCCTTTTTTTTTTCCTTCCTTTCTTTGTTTCTTCCTGTGCCTGTCGCGATAACAATAAACGTAATCGAATCAAAACGGGAAAACAAAAACAAAAAAACGAAAATGAATCAGCACTTCATTTTTTTCGCCTTGGAGTTCGATCTGCTGGCGAGGAAAGAGATGGACCCGCTGGAGGCGCTTGTCACACCTCTGGTCGAAGAGTTCAATCGTGGAACCATGTCTGCATGACCGGGGTCGGGGTATACAGGGGGAGAGGACACAGGGGGGGGGGAAGAGGCGGGAGGGAAGAGGGGAAGGGGGGGAGGGGGGGGGGTGGGGGGGGGTGGGGAGGGGGGGGTACAACCTCGTTACTGGAAAGGTGGGATTACATATGACCTCATTACCGGAGGGGTAGGATGATGTAAGACCTCATTGCTTGGGGGGGGGGGGGGGACGGAGGGCGCAGAGGGGAGAGGGGGTAACCTCACGGGTGTATTTTCTTCGCTTTTTGTGTTGGGTGCAGCGGTGATGGTGATAACGTCCAGAGCTATCGGGAGGAGGGGAGGGGACAGGGAGGGAGAGGAAGAGGGAGGACGGCGAGGGGGGAGGGGGGAGAGGTGACGATGATTTATGATTCTCTGGGGGCATTGGGTTTTTCTGGAGGTATGTATTGTTTCCCGGAGAGAGGCTCAAGTCTTGCCGTGACTTCCTTCCCGTCGGCCCCCCTCGCCTTTTTCCTGCGGGGGCCGTGTGTTTGGCGAAGCCCATGGGAGTTCCAGAGGGCAACAGAAAGCTATCGGGGAGAGCGAAGGCGGTCCAACCCCGCTAGTTGGTTGTTCACAAGTTTTGCCGCCAAACGGATGTGCACCGTTACCGGCTTTTCTTGAAGTGGCGTGAATTGACGACATGGGGTTGTAGGTGTCTTCGTTTTTTGTCCTGTGCTTTTTTTATTTTTTGCTTTTTCTTTGGTTTCCCCCTCTGGCTATTCTTCGTTTTCTTTGCTTTTCTCCTATTTTTCTCCGCTTTCGTCTGATTTTCTTCTTGCTGATTCGTCGTCTTTTTTTTGCGTGCGCAAGGGAGTTTTTCCTTAAATGACGATAGTGTTAGGGGTAGGCCGGTTGCTGGCCGAGACAGACGCTGTTGATTGGTCAATGGCGTGATTGATTGGTTTGGTTGGGTGATTTGATTGACTGATTGATGGGTTGACTGGTTGGTTGATTGGCTCGATTGGTTGATTGTGGGTTGGTTTGATTAGTTGGTTGATTGATTCACGAGTTGGTTGATTGATTGATTGATTGATTGATTGATTGATTGATTGATTGATTGATGGGTTGGCAAAAATGACCCGGTGTGCTCGCTCCACCCCGTTTGTCGAAGGCACCGAGAGCAGAAAAGTAAAGAATGTACACACAGCCTTTTGTACGAGATTGACATCGTCGGAGTACGAGTACGTATCATGCACTACGCGGCCCCACAGAAATATGGCGTTGGTTTTTGGTGGTGGTCGCGTACTTCGATGCCGGTTTACTTTTGGGTGATAAATTGTGTGGCAACCTCAACTCACCGTAAAGAGTTTGTTCACCGTGGATGGCGGTTTGCGCTTGTTTTTTACCGGGAAAAATCGAGAAGGAGAGAGAGAGAGAGAGGGGGGGGGGGGGGGGGGGGAGGGAAGGGAGTAAGTAAGGAAGGGAGTAAGTAAGGAAGGGAGTAAGAGATACATTCGGAGCGAAAAGAGAGGAGAGAAAGAAAAAAGAGAAAGCGTATTTGTGTGTGTGTGAGAGAGAGGGGGGGAGAGGAAGGGGTCCTATCTGAACGGTAAGCCGCGACAGAGGATGGAATGCGCTTGAGCCATGTCTGTCGGCGGTTTGTTGGACCCCGGCAAGTGTTCCGCTGCTGCACGACGTGCACGGACTGTGCGCGCGCATCCTCTGTTCTTGTCTTTTGCCGCCATGGCCGGCACGCGATAATTATGTTTAAAAAAAGAAAGAGAAAATAAATGCCACTTTTCACTTATATACAGCAGTAAAATCGTGAACCAACGAGATGAACCCAGATGGGGGGGGGGGGGGGGGGGGGGAGAGACGACACCTACTAGTGTCCACGGCTCGTTCAGGGCAAAACCTCCTATAATACACAACTCGTACTGGTACGCGAGTTGATCTTGAAAGTAAAAGTGATGATGTAAAACAAAAAATCGATAAAAAGGAGGGGGACAAAGGTTGTTCCCGCCCTCTTTCGGTCCGAATCAGAAGCGGCTACGACTAATGTGTAGAGAGGAGCGAAGCACTGTCAGGTCGAAAACCATTTGTGACTTGACTCTCTCTTAAGAGGCTCCTCTTAGCTGAGGAACTATCAATACGCACCCACCATCGTCTTGCTCGAACGCTCGTGCACACCAATCTATCCTTCTACGCCAGAAGAAGTGCAGCAGTAGAGCTCGCATCGCTGCTGCTGCTGCTGCTGCTGCTGCTGCTATCTTCCACTCCTACCCGAAATCTACCGGCTGCCTTTTTTTGGCTTCCAAGTCACCCGCGTTTCATTGTGTGCTGTACGGTAGTACCTTTTGTATTGGCCGTTTTCCATGAAGCCCCAAGGATCCCAAAAAAACAAAACACGTACCCTGGTACTCTTTACCTCCGTCCA